>JAOEHX010048465.1:0-26122 GCA_025448015.1 Bolborhynchus lineola | reverse complement strand
CTGAGGTCTCCACGCAGCCTTCTCTTCTCCAGGCTGAACAGCCCCAACTTTCTCATCCTGTCTTCATACGGGAGGTGTTCCAGTCCCCTGATCATCCTCATGGCCTCCTCTGGACTTGTTCCAACAGTTCCATGTCCTTTTTATGTTGGAGACACCAGAACTGCACACAGTACTCCAAGTGAGGTCTCATGAGAACAGAGTAGAGGGGCAGGATCCCTTCCTTCGACATGCTTGCATTGCATAGCTAGCCATGCTTTGCTCTAGGAGATGTAGCCAGGATTTATCCAGTTCTTTGTTATTAATGATGCACATTGATCTGAATTTATAGAGAGCCCAGAAAGCCTCTGCATCAACAAAAGGGAAGAAGGTTGACACCTTGCATAAAAGGTCTTTGGAAATGCTATGAAACTGCAAATGTATGGAATTGGGGTATCCCAGAGGAGATCCATCTTCTCATTATCTCCAGGAGTGATTCATTCCCCACCTGACAGAACATTAGTTTTTGGGGGCTTCTTGTGGTCTGGAACCTGTCCAGCAGTGCAGCACTGGTGGGCTGTGAGCATCAATGCCAGTGGTTTCTTCTGCCTGACTGACTTAGTTTGCGCTATGTCAGGTTTTGCCAAAAAGCAGCTTTGGAGAAATTGCTGATATCTGGAAGATTTATAGCGAGATGTGCTGTTGTGCTTTGCTTGCAAGACTCATGATTTATAATTACATATGTGAGATACTGATGGCTCCAGGGGTCTGATTCAGGAAAACAATTAAATGAACTCTTGCATCTGTGCCTCTTTAAGAAGCCAAGCAAGCAGATAGTGCATATTAAGCAGCTTTGTGCAGGAGGGACATTTACCTGAGCATGGAAATTGAAGTTGTCGTGCTTTTCTACTGGCATTACTTCATGTATCTCACAAGGGAGAAAAGAAACTTGAATCTTTGTGGCTTGGTCAGTGAGTCCATTGACAGTGCTGTGACCCTGCTATTCCCAAACAGTAGATTATTTAGGTTATAATGAATTTCCTGACTTTCTCTTTGTATTTTCCACACTTGGCTGGGCAGATCGGTTGAGTCCAACAGGCAAAAGCACTGCTGAATAGCTCCATTAGTCAGTACCCCTCTGTAATGTGCTGGGGCTGAAGGTCAAGTCCTCAGGTGACTTCAGAGGTGACAGAGATGCCTCTTCTCAACCTTGCAGTGCTCGGGGTACCAGCTGGGAATCAGCTAGCAGGTTAAATTGGACTTTGGATGGGGTTTTGCTGCACCTGTTTTATGTAGTACTTAATCTTTACTGGTGTTGGAAGACAAAAGCTCATTTAATTACTATTAAGATCCCTGTGAGGAGGAAATCGGTTTTGAGAGTTATGGATTGTAAAAGAACAGAAAGGCTGTTAGGTTTGGGGGTTTTTGAAGATGAAAATAATGCGAATTGACCCACCCAATTACCTGTTATCTCAGCCTCACAAATGTTAATGGATTTGCTCTTGCAAAAGACTTACGAAAGAGCCAACTCTCATCCCTGGTTGTGTAAATGATGCAGAGGTTGAGATGGAAAGAAACAGATGGGATTTAGGTGATTGAATATGACACAGGAGTGGAGAGAAGGTGCTAATTCTATTGCTTAAGAAAATGCTTGCAGTGCTTAATATAAACTGTTCCTTCAGTCTTAAACTGCAAACAGTGTTGAGGTCTCCCTCTCTGGTTGCTGGGCATTTCATTTGCCATAACACCACAGGGATTTTGGCACGGGCCTGTAGTGACAGGACAGAGGGGAATGGGTTTAACCTGCCAGAGGAAAGGTCGAGATGAGCTCTTAGGCAGAAGCTTTTCATTGTGAGGGTGCTGAGGCACTGGCACAGGGTGCCCAGAGAAGCTGTGTCTGCTCCATCCCTGGCAGTGTTCCAGGCTGGGTTGGATGGAGCTGCTCTAGTGGAAGGTGTCCATTCTTGTGGCAGTGGATTGGAACTGGATGATCTTAAGGTCCTTTCCAACCCAAATCAGTCTGTGATTTCTGGTACTACTATTTATATCTTTATCTGTAACTGTATGTGTATATATATTTCTGATTTCAGAAACTACCATTTACGTGTAACTCTGAGGAAAGAGCAGAATTTCAAGGATTGCTTCCTAGGTTTCTGATGGTTTGTCCTGAAAAAGCTCGAACTCTTTAGAAAACAGTGTGTACAAAATGCTGAGCACTTGTTACATCGGTGCTCCCTGACTGCAGCAGCTACAAACTGCAGGAAGATTCCTGTTTCTGTGTGAACCCAGTTGTAAAATGTTCTTGCTCTTCTGGTATAGCTGCTCTGTAAGTCAAAGGGAAAGCTGATTTCCATAGAAGTCAGGTGTGGGGTGCTAATGATAACTTGCATCTGGGAACCTCACCTGGTATGTCTGTGAAGATCATTGTATGCAGGTGTTTGCTTAGAGGGATTGGAGATGTGTGAATGTCACAGCTGCAGAGGCTCACGGAGCTCTTTCATGGCTTCATATAAAATTGAAACCAAAAGGAAAGATAAAATAATGGTAGTAATGATCAGTCTCAGTCTCTAAAGCTGCTCAAAGAAAACAAAGCTCTGTGTTGACCACCAAAATGTTTTCTCTTCCTTGAAGTCTGATTCTACTCCAGGCCTTATGCTCACTGTAATTGCAAGTCCAGGGGTCAGCATCCTCCTGTCAGGTTTATAGCAGAAATTTTAGTGTCCTTGAAGTATATTGGACCAGACATAAGCCCAGTGTTGGGATCATTACAGATGTTCTTCCACAGGCAAGGTTTTGTTGGTGCTTCTGGAAAGTGAGCTTCTATAATGTAGACATCTAAATAAATCAAACCCCATCCATCCTTAGTGTGGTTGCTGGAGACTTGTGTTTCCACGTATGTGGCTCCCAAGGTATGGTCACTATTGGCTGGCACAGAGAGTGGAGGTCTCTGAAAACTTGGTTACAAGCTAACAGGAGAAGAAATGGAGGGGGGATTTTCATCAGTTTAATTTGGGGCAGTCCTGTTTGGGCTCAGACTCTAGGAGAAGGAAGATTTAGGTCAGAGTCATGACATCAGTAACTTCATCATCCACCTCAGGATTAAATTAAAACAATCAAATTCTTTACCAGCATCAAAAGTACTTTGACAAGAACCTTTTTGGTTGTTTTCAGTTTGAGTTTTCCTTTTAGTCATGAGGGGGTTTTGAGGATTGATTGAGGGCACAGATTTAAAAATGTACATATAATTGACTTCCATGATTTGTATTTTAAAGATATTGGGGGAAAATGAGCCTCAACTTACTGTACAAAGTGATTCTCACTAATTTTAAGCTCTTAAACTTCACAATGTCCCTGTGGTGTTCCCTGTGGACATTTTGAAGCTCAGCTTGCTGTTGTCATGCCTTTTTATGATGAATTCTTCATCTGATCATTTTTAATGCTACATAATTTGATGCAAAGTGTAAAAGAAGGGGGTCTAACAGTTTGTGATAGTGTCAGGTTTTATTGGATGAACAGATTTATGTCACTGCCTGAAAAATCATAAAGCCTCTGCTGAGGGTACAGCAGAGATTTCAGCATATGGGGCTGGTTCATTGGATGACCAGCTGTCTCCATGTATCTCAGCGCTGCATCTTGTTTGAAATGTTTTCTATTTTCTTAAGGCTGCCCTTAGGATTGCAAATATTGGCTGGTATGGACACAGTGGAGGGACCCAATGGGTTTCTGTTTGGCTGGTTATGACAAATGACCTGGAAAAGGCAGCATTTGTGTGCTTTATAGGTAGACCGTTTTGGAGCATGGAATGGGATTTGGGTGCAGTATTAAATAGCTGCCCCAGAGAAGGTGTGTTCCTGCTGGGATGGAGGATACCCATCCTTTGAGTCTGGAGCCTTCAGGCCAGCCTGGTGCAGGTTTAACCACCCTTGCATCCAGAAGCCCTTCACAGCCTTGAGTTGGGGGCTTGTTTTCATTGAAACCACTGCTCCTTGTCAAACTGAAGGTGTTATTCCAGGTAGAACTTCAGATCCTTCTTCAAGCACCAAAATCAACGGGGTTTCATGAAGAGCCTTTCAACCTAAGCAAAGTACAATTAACATGTGGGCTTGTCCCTTCAGGAGGTGAACAGGGAGTGCAGGGAAGGGATCAAATCCTCCTTCCTGGAGGGAGTCATCACTTATTGCTATAAAATATTAATGTAATCTGTTTCTATAAGGCAAGCAGGCTGGCCATACTGGAAGCATTGCCTTTGTATTTTTAAAGCTTTGCATAAGAGAAGTATTTTGCTTAAAAAGAAGAAAAAGCCAAAAGCATGCTCCTGATTTAAAAAAAAATGAAGATAAATTAATACACTGAGAGAACTTTTAATCCGAGCCCAAGTCTCAGAAAGTATTTATTGATGTCAAAATTGCTTTAGAAAAGGAAAGAGTAAACAGGATTTGGCCTTTAATTTGCAGAGGGTTTTGATTTTTCTGTGGCATTAAAGAGACAGAAAAGATGAGTGTTGAATTATTTAACAATTGATAGTAAAATTAAGCTTCAGGCAGCCTGTTTTCACTGAAATAATCTTATGAATAAAAACAAAACAATCTGGGGCAACACCAATACACAGAGCTCACATCCCGCTGACTGAATTGTTTCAGAGTAGTCCATGAAGTGGTTTTGCAAGTCAAAGCCAACCGGAGCCTTTTCTGTGGTCTGTTTGCACTTCCCCTAGGGGAAAGCTACTGCTGGTGAGATTATACAAACATCTTTTCTCTCTAAGTCCAACACAGAGGGGAAAACATGCAAAAAGGAATTGCGGAAATTTGGCACTTGGAATTTGTTTTTTCTTTGGCAGATGGCATTTAAGTGACTTATTGGCCAACCCCAATCTATTCTCATTATGAAGCAAGTGTTTAATGACTTTGGAGGTGGGTATTCAAAACAAAGAAGTGATAATCAAGCCGACTGCACTTGGTGACAAAACAGAGCAGCCCAGTCATCAAACAGACTTAAAAGCGTGTTTGGAGCAAGTGCTGAGGGCTATGATTTTCTTTCATGTGCGCTTTAATTCACTGTCCTTTTCAGTCAGTGACACGTAAATAGGCATAGTTTAAATTGAAAGGAAAAATAGATTGTTATTATCATATCCATCAGTTGAGGCAAGAAGGGTTTGATGCCTTGGGAGCTCCCAGCTGTCTGGGAGCACAGGAGGCTTTTATAAACTGTCCCAGTGTCTTCGTGCCCGGAGCACTGACTTGCTGCTCTGTGTTGGATCGTCTAACTTAAGTCTTCTCGAGGTTACATCTCTAAATGCTTTCATTGTGCTTGTAAAGCATGTTCACATGTGTGTGAGCAGCAGGCTTGGACGTGGAGTGCTTAATGGTCAGAACATGTCTTGGGGGTTGTCTGTTAAACTGAGGCTTGGCAGCATGGAGAAGGAGGCTGTGGTCATGGCTCAGTGTGCTCACTTTGACCATCTGCAGTAGTGCAAGTGCCTGGTCTCTGTGCTGGTGAGCCCAGGGAGGTTTAGATGAGATTTTAGGCAGTTCTTCCCTGTGAGAGAGGCTCAGGTTTGCAAGTCTTGATTCATTCTTCCCAAAGTCACTGTGTGGAGGGGTTTTGAAAGAGCTCTTTCCTCTAAGCGTTAGATTGATGTCTGGAAAGGCAATGGTCTGGTCTGGTACCATCACTGCTCAATTTTTCTTTGCAATTAGAAAACCCGTCAATCATTTTACAAATGTTCACTTTATAATTGCCTGCTCACGCTCCCTGTTTGGCATCAATGTTCTTGTCAAGCCCAGGCCTGGTTGAGAAGAGCGTCTGACAGGTTTCCCAGAGCTCGGCAGAGATTCTCCACATTGGGATTTGATGACCATGTGATACCCTGTTTCTGGCTTCTTTGTGTAGGGGAAAGAAGTTCTCTCTTTTCCTTTTTTTTCCTCCTGTTACAATGATAGAAATTTTTCCTGAGGTGTGGGAAGTCTCCTAAGGCAGGGTGCCAGGAGCAGTGCTGTACAGTCCTCACAGTGTGTGCTTCGTGAAGGGGTTAAAAGAGTTGGAAAACTGGGGAGGTGACACTTAAGAATCTGAAACTGGTGGCAGCCCTGACTCGACTGGAGTTGAACTGTTGAATGTGTCGAGAATTTTGGCCAAAACAGAAGTAGAAGCAAAGACTGGCACTGAGGAAAGGATTGGGAATGCAGCTTGGTATATTTTGCTCCAAGATTAGAGGGAATTGGGAAGTTCCTGGTGCTCAGTGGGCTGCGTGAGTTGGGAGAGACAAAGAGATTTGGATATGAAGTTGTTCATAGTAATTCGTGCATGAGAGTGGGTGTGTTAGAAACTGCTCTTACCTCTCTGTGTTGGCAGGGCATGGCAGACTGCTTTGGGCTGGAAGGAACCTTAAAGCTCATCCAGTTCCAGCCCCCTGTTAATTTGGTTTAAGATGGAGGATGAGGTGGCTGAGAGTAGTTCCCCTTAATATGCTTCTCTTTTCTGGTATAGCTGTGGCTTCCACAATGACTTGGGATATCTCATCGCATTTCCTTCTCTTTTTCTAGTGAAAGAAACAGGTATGAACACTTACTAACCAATGCTGGATCAACACAATGCTTAGTCTTATCTCTTTGCTTCAGTTGTCAGCTGTATGAGTATCATTTCAGCAGCAGGCAGAAAATACAGCAAAGAACTAAGCTGTACCAGTGCTGGGTTTTGTCTTTTCTTTGTCCGTAGGCATCTGTACTTGTAAGTTTGTCACCATTTCCAAGAGGGAAAAAAAAGGAATCTGTTTTTCCTTTAGATGACAAGGTTTGGTGCAGGTATTTCACCTTCCTCTGAGTGAATTTCAGGACTCGGGTCTGCCTCATCTGCATGATATTTTGTTTTCTTTGCTTGCTAAAGCTCTCTGTTCACTGGTCATCAAATGTAATGCTTCCACTGTAGTATTTCTGATAGAAGAAAATGTGGTTGTAAGGGGAGAGGAGCACAGGATATGCACAGAATGTTACTGATGGGGAGCTGAGCTCTGACTGGAGGATGCTCTAAAAATAAAGTGGAAAGTGGAAGGAGAGGAGAGATTCCAGTCACTTTTGGAACAGAAATGAGGCGATGAGGGAAGCAGATGGCTGGTTTGCTGCTAGTCACAGTGGATTGTTCCAGCTGATTTTGGGATGGGAGCTTGCAGTTATTGCCAAGGAATATCACTTGGGCATTCATGAAGACAAAGATAATAAAGGATTCATAGTTTTACTGGACTGTGGCACCAGATTGATGATGTTTTTGTATCTGGGACAGAAGAGCTGCAGGCAGAAGGGCTCTTAGTGCTGCATGTGGTAAAATACTTACGATCGAGATTCCTAGGGTGGTCTTGATGTAAACCAAGGAGCTTTGCAGGCCTAATAGTTATCAGGGCTGTACAGTCGAGGTGCATTTTCCATTTTAGCAGGGAATAGCCTTGCAGGAAGACAATGTAGTATGACTGCCTTTTTTCCAGTGAGCAGTCCTCTGGCTGATTTATAGTAGCTTAGTCAAGGAATTCCTGTGTGCCTAGTAAAATGGGCTCATCTTTAATTGGGAGGAAGCTGTTTCTTTTTACACAGTAGTTTCTTTTTTGTGCAATAGACTTTAATATAGAATAAATCATCAAAGCATTACTAAATTAAAAATAAGTATCAAACCAGACAGTGCTGCCAAGCCAAGGTTAAACTTGGATCAGGGAATCAGACTATAGTTTCATCAGTCTTTCCTCCCACTCTTTGCTTAATTTGGTACTTAAATGAACTTAATAAATAACCATTTCAGAGCTATGTACACCCAGCTGCTTTGAAGAGCAGTCTCCTGGTCCTCATGTTCTTATTTTGGGTCAGGCGCATCATTGCACTAATGTGCTGTAATCGCATTCCTTGATGCCACGTTTTATTTGGATGCAAAGGAATTATGCTTGCTTGGGGCAGAGATCAACGTCAAGTTTACCTGTCTTCTCTGTAAAGCAGCAGAAGAGAAGGAAGTATTTTCAGTCCATTGGTAGGTTTTTGATTGGGTTTGCTTACTCTCCTATCTGTCCCCTGGCTCACTTTTGGAGTGTTGAATTGACAGCATCATTAGGAGGAAAACTTACCACCACTAGCAGGCAACTAAGCACTTAACAGTCATAAGGGACAAATTGGCAAAGGTATGTAGGTTCCTGATGATTTACTGGTGGTAGGGGATTTATAAAGAGCTGCCAGCACTGTGTTTTATTCCTCACCATCAGTCTAACCCAGGAAAGCTGAGCTGGTGTTTCAAACAGCTTTGCATTTGGGGAATATATTGTCCCTTCCAAGGCTTACCTTCAGTTACCCTGCACCTCTAATCCCATCAGTTAGATGAACAGGATGGTATTTTCTTCCTGCTTTTCCTCTTTCTTTTACTGAAAGTGCAATGTGGCAAAGTACTTGAGTATGTTCTGAACTGGAAGAGCCAAACCAGGAATGTTTAAGTGGCACTGAATGTGATACATGGCAAAGTACTTTGCTGAATCCTAGCTACTGTTTGCAATGGCTTCTGTACAGGTCTTTTTGCTGTTTGTTTGCCATAATCTTGATCAGTTGTCTCACTGCCATTGCTAAACAAATGAGATGATAATTAGCAGAGCAACATCAGAGGAAGTTGATTTTCCATCTGTAATAAGGATGATGATAATTAAACATGCCTGACCTCATTGGAGTTAGTATGAATCAATTAAAATTAAAGCTGGTTGGGAATTCTTTTTCTCCTGTGAAATTCTTCAGTGAAAGCAAGAACAATATAGCAAATCCTAATGAAAACCACCCTCCATATTAAGAAATGAAAATGATGTGAGATTCTTCAGGGGTGGGATATTTAATGGTACCTCCCCTGCTCTGCCCCAGCCTTGTGTAAATGTCCATTTTGATGAAGTTTTTCATCTGAGGAAGGAAAACAAAAGAAGTCAAAATCTTTTCAGCGGTTTCTAACAGTGTTGAGCAGAACTTGGATCAAACGTGTGCAAATGCTTCCTGAGTGTGTGTCCAGGGAGGCCAATTCCAGAGGCACTGTGGCCAACAGGGCGCATAAATTAGTTTTATAGCACATTTTAATTTCCTATGCATGAGTGAACACAGCCCCAGAACAGTTTATTTTAAAGGAGGGTGATTTATTAAAGGCAAGCTGCAGAGAATAAACAAGAAGGGAGTTAAGGATGGAAGCTGAGGTTTGGTGCCACAGGAGCTGGTAACGCACTTGCCCTCAGCCCCAGCAGTGATACCTGAGAGGGCTCCTCTGGAGTGCAGGGGGGAAAGCTCTCAGTTCAATTCCTGCTTTTTGCCATTTATCAAAAATGAAATTCCCGTTTGGCTGTAGCCGTTGCAGCCAAACCCACCAAAGGGTTTGGGGTTTGGTTCGTGAGAGCAGTATGAAACCTCTCAACTGGCAGCAAGATGCAGCCAGGTTCAGTTCAGAGCAGTGACCTAAAAATGAGAAACTAAAGCTTGTGTGGTCCCAGGTCAGTGTTCACAGAATCATGGAATGGTTTGGGTTGGAAGGGACCTTTAAGCTCATCCAGTTCCAACCCCCTGCCGCGAGCAGGGACACCTTCCACTTGAGCAGGTTGCTCCAAGCCCCTGTGTCCAACCTGGCCTTGAATACTGCCAGGGATGGGGCAGCCATAAACTAATCCTGAAATTTGGGGGTTTTTTGTCTAATTTAAAAAGAATTCTATTTCTTGACTCTCCTCGGTATCTGGTGGTGTGGGATGTGTGGTAATGTGTCAGTGTGCTGGGAGGTAGCTGCTGAAAACCTAGACACAGTCACTTGTACTGGTTGGGGTTTGGTACTTGATGCCACTTTTCATGTGGACATTTATGATTCAGACTCTCTGATTGTCTCATATGTGATAAATAACCAGAACACAATGTGTTGTCTCTGTAGGTAATAGTCCTGACCATGGTGTAAGCCATGTGTTGTCTCAGTTGAATGCATATGATGTGTAACAAAATAGTGCTGTGACTTTTGTCCAATACATGAGTTTAAACTTATGTGTTTTCCAAATGGATGTTTTTGTCCATGGCATCTTCCATAAACATGGAGAACCATTTCTGAGCAAAGGTATAAGATGCATCTCTGCTAGAATCAAAAAAGTAACATATCATAGACTAGCAGATCCTGGGTTTGGTTCATTTTTGTCTCATCCTGGCTTTATCTTGGTCAGGCTTCGTTTCTGCAGGATGGAATAGTAATAACCCAACATGATGGTTGTGTTTTCTGCTGTCTTGACGGACTTGGCTAAAAATGCAGGAGCCACTCTCCACAGGTATCACATAAAAGGGGTTACTGGGGATGCAGAAATTGCCACTGGCTGAGCTCGGATGAAGGCAGCATAAACCGCTAACTGACTCTGTTTTGAACAGTCACGCTGTCTGTCCATGTGCCAACCCCTGTCTTCTTTCTTCTGTCATTTGGCAATGAAGTTGCACATAAGGCAGCTCTTCCCACAGGCTTTCCAACAGGGAAGAATAATTCCAAGTTTCCTATAGGAAATTTCTAGCTAATGTTTTTAGGTCACACTATGTGACTTGTTAATGTAAATGCCTTCGGTTCAAACCCAGCCCAGCTGTGCATGCTCAGCTCACAGGGATAAAGACCTTGTAAGAGTCCTCCAGTACCTAAAGGGGTCCTGTAAGAAACTTGGAGAGGGGCTTTGGACAAGATGCTGTGTCCTGCGAGGTATGCGTCTAATCACCCGCTTTATTCATGGTAGAGGAGGTTAAACAGGCACATAACGAAGCAGGTATTTATGGAACAGCCTGAATTTCACTGAATCTAAGGGCTGTGTTGATCTGGGGGCAGCAGCCTGACCAAAGGAAAAGGTCTAACATCAGGGCCTCTTGCTGGTCATTAGGACAAATCTTGGAAAGTTGTTCTCTCTTTTGCTTCTTAATTGCACCATCAAGACCAGAATCAAAAAGGCAGGATACAAGTGACTGCTGCTGCCCAAGATGCTATTATAATTAGAGCAGTCCCTGAACCTCATCCAGACTTACAATGTTGTATCAATTCAGGTTAAATTGGGAAACTGAGCAGAAAATTGCTGTCTGTTGTTTTGAGTGGTTTTTGCATCTCAACATTATCTGATAGCGAATCATTATGTACTGATGCAAAATGCCCACAACTAATGGCACAACACTACAAGTAATGACAGTGGGACATAAGAGAAGGAAATAGTGAGAGAAATTTAATTCCTTATGCAGTTTTGTGAAATAAAGTCAACTCAGGTACACACTCATTCAGATTAAATATAATGATGTGTGTCTGCAGCCCAGCTCTGCTGGGAATGCGTATCTGTAAGTTGGGGAGAGTTACCATGGAAATACAACATCAGGGTTGCAGCGCATTGCAAAGGGCTCATGTGTCATGGCTCATTTTCCAGAAGAAGCAGAGAAGACCAGGAATTAGGGAAAAAACATCTTTAAATGTTTGCAGCAAGGCACGGCTGGGACTGTGCAGGGGCGGCTTCACAGGCAAATGCTGCAAGTTGTAAGTGCTTTGTGGAGAGAAGGAAGCTGGAAGTACGTCTCGAGCAGAGCTTTGTGGCTTTCCTCTGCCTCAGTCATTCTCCTTCCTGCTCCTGATGGCCACTTTCCAGGTCTGCCCACCCAGCACGGGACAATGTCCAGTGAAACTCCAGTGCCCTGGCTGGGCTTCACCTCACCAGGAGCAGCTCCATCCTCACCAGGATTCCTCTTGGGAATCCTGGCTCCTGTGCAGGCCATGCCAGCTTCCCTCAGTTTGGGCCTTTCAAGTCTTTAGCAGCCCAGTTTCTTTCCATTTGCTTTTCATTCCTCATTCTCTTGTTCTATTTCATGGTGTGAAGGAAACCTCTGGAGGCTGTGGCACGTTTGTTAAAGAAGAGTTCCTTCACTTGCAGAAATGTCCCTGTTCCTTTCCAGGAAGCTTGCAGTATGCCAAGTGGTCCAGAGATATGGTTTGATCTAATCCCTTAATTGAGAATTAAATGGCTCGCTGTTGTGTGAACTAACACATCACTTACTTTAAATTTGGATGAAGCAACTCAAAGGTATTTCTGTCATTTTTCTGATTTTGGGGGAGAATAATTTCTTTGCTGTGTAAAAAGAAATGAGGCTGCTCGACAGACAGCTTGGGACTTTATAGCCTCTCTTCAAGTAGTTATGATGTAATTCAGGCTTCTCAAATAAGAAGAGAACAATAAATAAATGATTAACCTGTCTTTATAGTATGGAAATCTCAGTGTGTTTTAACACAGTGCCATTTGCCATGATGGGTAAATAGGAGCAGATGCATATTTGAACATACAGTATAGGAATGACACAAGAACCAGAGGATTTGATGCCAGGATACCTGAGAGCTGACCAGCTCAGGGCTTGCCGGGCTCCCTGTGCTCATGTTGGCTCTCCTTCCTTCTGGTGTCAGAGTTCCTCTGTGGTGCAGGGGCAGCAGCACAGCAGTTGCAGTATCTGGATGTTTGCTAAGGGCCGGTCTGTTCTGCAGAAAGATTTGTAAAAGAAGAAGAATGATAGAGCTGACCTGCTCTTTGCTTTGATGTAGAAGGCAGCAGTGCTGATACATGCAAACAAGTGCTGAGACTCAGAACCAGGGTAAATTGGTCTGTTTTATAGAAATGTGAGTAAATGTCTATGGAGCCAGGCTGAGAGAGCTGGACTGGGTCAGCCTGGAGAAGAGAAGGCTTCTTAAGGGGAGACCTTAGAGCAGCTCCAGTACCTGAAGGGGCTACAGGAAACCTGGAGAGGGGCTTTTGCAAGGACTGATAGAGACAGAGCAAGGGGAATGGCTTTACCCTGCCAGAGGGGAGATTGAGATGAGCTCTGAGGCAGAAGTTCTTCCCTGTGAGGGTGCTGAGGCGCTGGCACAGGGTGCCCAGAGGAGCTGTGGCTGCCCCATCCCTGGCAGTGTTCAAGGCCAGGTTGGATGGGGCTTGGAGCAACCTGGACTAGTAGAAGGTGTTCCTGCCCATGGCAGGGGGTTGAAACTGTGTGAACTTTAAGGTCCTTTCCACAGGGTAATTACAGCCTCTGCAGGCAATCTATTCCAAACGGTGTGCAGATATTCCAGAGGTGCAGCTGTGAGCCTGGTTTGGTTTCTAAAGCAAGGTGGTGCTCCTTAATATTAAGTTTCATTTCTCTTTTTCTTAGTGATGTATTTCCTTTAACAGCAAAGAAAGGTTGCAGAAGAAAATTGAGTGGAGTTTCTACTGAATTCAAAAATACTGTAGTGTTAAATATGGTTCTGAATAAACCTCCTTGTAGTCACAAACCAATTAATCTTTTTTTTTTTTTCCCCTGCGCGCTCCATCCTAACAATTTACTTTTTCATTGAGCCTTTGCTAGCTTGTGCAGTGTAGCTAATTCTTCACCTGGATAAATAACTGCTGGCATTTTTATTCTGAAGCAAACTGGCATTATCTTTCTTGCTGTGTACAAGCAAATGGAAAATAACCTTCATTCTCTTTATTTATTTATTTATTTCCCCCAGAGCAACCTCTTGTGATTTGTGGCTTAGAGTAAAGAAGAGTTCAGGGCTTGGCTCTGAGGAGCAGCGCAGTTGGCTTCTGAAGACAAGGGTTAGTGTTAGGGTGTTTGAGCACTTTGGTTTGCCATCACCCCTTGGCTGATGGTGCACCATGATTTTTATGGCAAAGGCTGTCCCAATAGGTTGGGTCTGATTTGGATCAGGTGTGAGGGGCAGAGGTGAGTTTGCTATTTTGGTGCTTGGAGCCTGCTAAAAGCTCTGCAGTGAGCTTAGAGGAGCTGAGTGTGGGCTCATCGGCTCCAGGGAGGGCGGTGGAGTGTGGGAGCAGAGCAGACACACATGTCCCTGCAGCAAAGGATGGAGGCACACCTTGTATGATAGAAACTCTTTCTGCAGCCTTGTGCTTTTCTTTTAGCAAGTTAAAAATAGAGACTAAAAGAGGGCTAGGCAAGCACAGGCGGCATGTGAATCTGTAGGAATCTTATACATTGCCTTGGTGATACCTGGAGGTGCAGCATGTCCTCAGCACAGGTTATTGCTTTTTGAGCAGGGAGTTAATATGGAGGGAATTGAAATGGCGACTTGTTGGCTGGACAGGTTTGGGTTTCTGGTGGAGGGAGGTGCGTGCCCATGCTGAGGGGTTGGGAAATAGGGCAGAGCTTTCCTTGGAATCAGAAAATGAAGTCAACTGGAATGGGAGAATTGCTGTGTGTGTCCTGACTTCTGGGCTGCGTCAGCTGACTGCACTGTCCAGTGCAGGAAAACCTCTGGAGTACGCAGAATCAGCAGGGCTGGATGGACCTGTGGTACAGAGTTTGTATGTGAATTGTGACACCACCCGCGTTTGACACTCTGTGGTTGCCTTACAGTAAGTTTTATAAGAGGACAGAACGCAGGAGAGGGAAGCTGGGAGCCAGATTGCAGAGCTCCCATGAGCTCTTCTTTCATCCCATGTAGTGACTGAGTTCTGAAATCCCATGAAACAGAGAAATTTAAAGTCTCTAAAGAGCTTTTCTGCTCTGAATGATTCTCTCTCATTAACATCTAACACCAAGGATGCTCCCTGAAAAAAGAAATTCTTCCCTGTACGTAACTACAGTGGCCCATTAAATACCCTGCTTGGCTGTGTCCTGCAGATTATGAAGGAGAGGGTTTTTTTTTCTGTTTCAGAAGTCATGCACAGTGTTAGCCACTGAAAGTGGTCTTTGTGGAAAGCAATTTGGGTTAGATCTGGGGTTTCTACGTCAGGATCTGGCTTATTAGGTTTAACCAGCAGACGGTAGAAGCCATTTGCTGCCCCTTTAGACCTAGCGGGGAACAAGGTAGAACTGGAAGAAGGCAGAAGGATGCACAGGGGCTGTCTGGCCTACCTTTTCTGTCTTGAAGAAGTATCCTGCTAACAGCAGCATGACTCACACAAGCTAAAATTAATTTATAACCACGTGAAACTGTCTTAAAATGACAAAGTTTAACAACTGCAAATGTTAGCTGCATCTAACAACAGAAGTAAGCCAGGAGTCGATGGTTCATAAAAGCATCACATCAGCTGTATAAATGGTCACAGTTTAATTTACTGACAGGAACTGCAGGTCTTTATTGTCACGTTGACTGACTAAATCTGGAAGGAGGGGTGTTCAGCATGAACTCTTATGTGTAATACATGTCCTGGGTGTTCCCTTGACCTCGTGATACTATGGTTGATGTTTTTATTCTGTCTCACAGTACTTCCCATAGCTGTTCCCAACAAGATGAAGCATTTAATAGGCATGCATCAAATATGTAATGGAAGCAATCCATGTTGCAAAGGCCTTGGGATCTGAATAGATGGAGAAAGGTGTTTACAGATGGAGTGAAGCATAGGACATGTAAGTGGCTCAGCCAGGGCCACACATCAAGCTGTAAGGACAGGAATAGAGCCCTAGGCCTATACCCGGAGGGCAGAACACTAATTAGCATCTTCTCTCAGCACATTTATTGACTGTACTGGCCTCCTTTAAAGGAAGCTCTTTTGTAAGGTGGTTTGTACACTCTGTCTTGCATGCTGTGAAGCAGAAAACAAATGATCCTGCTGAGAAAAGGTGCACTGTGTTAGATGCCATCTCATGAAAAATCTGCCAGGGTGTGATAGATCTTCCTCATGCACCTGAGATCAACACCTTTAATGTCCTAAAATGTGGAGAGTGATGCAGGTACTGGATAGTCCGAGAATGCTTCATCACCATCAGTAAATGGTGGCAGTCCCCTGGGCTGACACCAGCAGTGTGAACTGGCAGATGAGCACCCCAGGTGATGGTGTGGTGTGATCCTGCTCTTTGTGACAGGGCACTGACAGCAGCAGGGTGATGAATTCAGATCTGCTGAGCCTGCACTCTGTGTGTAGTTTGTGAGGCTCCTTTTTGTGACAGCTTGAAGAACATCCCTGTCACTCCAGAGCCAGATCCCTGGGGCTGTCTTGTCAAGAGCTAGCTCCCGGGAGTCCATATGTGGTTCTACAGAGCTACAGTCTACACCCCTGCTAGAAGAGAAGCTGCAAGTGTAATGGGTGGGACAGTTATCTGGTAGCAATCAGCTGCAAAGCACATGTAAATGCTAGTGCAAGGCATCTGGGGAAGTTGGTGTTTCACACCTTTTCCCCTGGGGCCCCAAGGGACTCCAGTCCTGGAGAAAAAGAGCTTTTAAGAAGTTTTGGCAAGGTGTGTTGAGTTTGTACCCATTCTGCTAGGGCAGGTTGCTCCAAGCCCTGTCCAACCTGGCCTTGAACGCTGCCAGGGATGGGGCAGCCACAGCCTTTCTGGGCACCCTGTGTCAGCACCCTCACAGGGAACAACTTCTTCCTTATGTTGAACCTAAATCTCTCCCCTGTTTAATATTTCTTAAGGTATTTTGGTGCAAAAGCTTCCTGCTGCATTGCTGGGAATCAAGTTGAGCAACTCAGTCACTTTATAGCGGTAACACCTTTCTGTTAAGGTTGAACCTCTCCTGAAGTTTTAGTTCTGCTAATGGGATTGCAAAACCATTTTCGTCACTTCTCACAGCAGTAAGAGAAAAGAGAAAAGAACTTGTAGCTGCCCCAAATTGGTGAGGTTCGGCATTGTAGGCATTCAGGTCACCCTTGGGAACTGGATTTTGGTTCTTAAGACCTCTATCCACTGTTGAGTGATTTGCTTCCGTGAAACAGTTGAGGTTTTGGGATGCAATTACTATTCATTGTGAACCAGAACTTTGTAAACTATTGTATACTGTCATTTGCAGTAAAGGAAAACGCTATTTACAGAAATGAACTTACCTATTGACAACTACTAGTGCCCCTAAACTTCAAGTCCATATCCCTTGGTTTAGTCACAGAGATAGGTACATTCTCATGTAACACCAGAGCGCTGAATATTCAGCCTCTGAAACAAGAGAGGGGAAATAAGTGAGGCAGTGAAGTTGAAAATGCAGCTTGACAGAAGCAAGGAGAGCTAAACTCTCCCAGCAGTCAAGCAGGGATGCCGATGGACAGAAGCTACTGAGCATCCGTATCCCCCATGAGAGTCAACTCTGGGAATCTGTCTCAAAAAGATTGCTGATGATCAGCACCTTGGAGGATTTGTCCCTTTATGCAGTACTAAGGATCGCACAAGTACTGGCATGTTTATCTTCCTGAGATTTCATCAGAAAAATAGATGAGTTCTGAATTATTCACCATATGTTTCACATTTGGGCATCAGGTTTTGCTCTTTCTCCCTTGCTCTTGGGGACTGGTGTGATGGAGCAAGGGTAGATACCGAACCTGGCTACCATAATCTTCCCTCTTTGCTCAGCAACTTTGAAACGCTAATGTTTAATGCAGTGTCTTGCCTTCCTTCTGCTGCTGTTCCCTGTGGACTTTTCCACCCACTTGTGCAGTCAGCATGTTTTCTGCTCCCCCTTGCATATGGTGTGCATAATTTCCCATATATTAAAAACCCAACCCAGGAAATATTTGATGTTCCAAGAAACATGACAGTGAAAATAGAAACATCAAAATATGAAGGCTACTGAAAGGGAAGGGGATTCTACCCAGGAAATAACAAAGGAATTTGTCTGTAACATATCCTGTTGCATTAGTGAGCAGGATCTGGATGGAGCTCTTGGAAGGGCTGTGCATTTTATCATAATAACTTCAAACATCTGGCTATTGGAGAAGGAGTGAAAGAGAAGAGCCTGGCTCTATTGCCTTTGTAAATGCCTTGCAGGTATGGGAGGCTATTAGCAGGTGTGTGTCCCTGAAGCCTTCTCCTACCCACACTGATTTGTCCGTGTTCCCTCCACCATCTCGAGGACCTCTGCTGAACTTGCTTCCTCCTGGACTGCTCCTTCTGTTACCCTTGGGGACCCAACACTGGATAATAATCCAGATGTAACCTAACAAGTGCCAAGTGAAGGGGAATAGTCCTTTTCTCTACTGGCTGTTGCTACAGCTGTGCTGCTGTAGCACTATACAGCAACAATGCCTGTGTTGCTGTTGGGGTGTGCTGCTGTCCCCAGGATGCCCAGGTCCTCCTCAGCTGCGTGTCTTCATACAAAGGGTTAGGCTGCTCCAGGTGCAGGACTTGGCATTTGTCTTTCCTGAATTTCCTGAAGCTCTTGCTGGCCACTTCCTTCCCTCTGGCTCCCTCTGAACGTCGATCTGCTGCTCCTGGAGTGGTTGCTGGAGAAATCATCTTGGCGTTAGCCAAGCAAGAAATTTTGGGATGGGCAGCAATGCGTGCTGTTGCATTTGCAGGGTCTTCAAGTACTCTAGGCAGTGAGGATGTCCATGCTACAAGCACCACATGAGGGTTATTTTCTAGCTGCTGTCATGACTGGTGAGCTGAGCTCCATTCTCCACAGGGAGCTCTTGGCCCATGACCTGCTCAGTCAGACCCAATAGCTGGCCATGATGACTGGAGAGGTTTGCAGGAGAGGGAACAGGAAAGCTATTTAGAGGTCATTTCAGTTTCTAGTGAACAATGCCCCAAACCACAAAGCTCCAAAGAATATTAGATCTGAGATCTGTTCAGTCCTATTATTATCATTACTTTTTTTTGAAGGCTTTTCAGTTAAGCAAGTCCATCTTACATGCTTCCAACATATGGCCTTAGTAAATAATTGCCCTATTTATATCCCTGGAGTTTTGTCAAGCATCTGTTTCAAGCACAGTATGGCAGGCATGAAATTTTTGGTCACATAAGCGCAACGTGTACTGTATTTGTGAAGAAGACAGATGTGATTTTTAGGTCAGATGTCTGGAGTGAGCAGCTTTATATAGCCATGTTGGCAGTTGCCCATATATTGAATAACATTTTCTGTTCATCCTGAGGCAGGAGCCTGCTTTGTCTGTACATGATTCTGTGCTGATGAGGGGAATGGTGGACTCTTGTTTTCCTAAGATGTAGTGTATTTATTGACTCTACGTGATCCTGGAGCCAGCCTGCCTGGGATGGGGTCTGACAGGAGCTGAATTAGTGTGGAAAATTTGCCTCTTTATTCTCAAGGTCCTGATTGTACCTTGCTTTTAACTAGCAGAGTGGAGCTACTGCTACTGTGCTAATGCACATGTAATGGCCAATAGTATGAAAGGCAAGCAGAAATGATGTGTGGTCGGGATAGCATTGCTCTCCTGAATTAATCTCATGAGTGTTGCTCAAATTCCTTGTGCACATTGCCAGTTTGTCTGAAACGTGCTTTTGCCTTAGTTCAGTCATGCATGGAGCAGCACAGAGCTCCGGTGCTGGTTGGAAATGTCAGAAGTCAAAGTTTTGATGCTGGGTTTCTGCTGAAATGTGGCATTTGATGGAGAATGAAGGCAAAGTCCTTTTCAAGAAAACAGTATTGGAAAACGCTCTGCTTCTGTCTTTTTGTGATCCACTGTAATGTCAAATGCATCAATTGTTGGGGCATTGGGGATACTGCTTGAAACCTTGCATTTAAAAAAGATAAGGAATTAGTTGCCTTAATCATGAAGTTTTATAAGAATAATCCTATTTAATGTAATGAAAACCCCATGCAGCTTTGTGTCCAGCCTCTCCAATGGGATACCTGTGAAAAGCAAGAGTAAGGTAAGCCCAGGATGTTCTGTTTCCTCCTACCTCATGCTGTGAGTGGTGTTGGACATAGCATTCATTTGCACCTGGACCTGGGCATTGAAAATGTTCCTGTGGACTTACCTTCCAGAAATCCTGAAATCCAGAAAGCTTTTCCTGGTACTCTGTGTCAGTACATTCCCATCATCACTTACATTCCAAACAACCTTTTATTTTTTCGATTTCTGTGGTGCCTTCCAGCCTTTTTCTGTGAGAAATATCAGGTTAACTATTCCCTATTGAGCCTTTTAATTGTCCAGTTCACTTTGCAGTGTTGCACTTGACCTGTTGTTTTTTGCTTCTCTTCTCTATTCCTTGGGAGTACAGAACTGAGACAGTGGAATTTGCTGGCAGTTTTCATGTTCCATTAAAAATTCCAAGTAATTTTAAATCCCTTTATTGGGCAGGGGAGCTGCAGTGCAGATGTTGAACAGTGAAGGGAAGGGAGTGCACTGGTGCTCTGCAGGGTGTTGTTTTTTGAAAGCCCAAGTGCTTGTCTTATCATCTGAAGCCTTTAGGTGTGTCCTATTGCGCACTTTACTAATAAGGGTATTGCATGTAAGATTCCCTTTCTTATCCTCTTTGGTTGATGGAAAGAACTCTTACGCCATTAGTCTGATGTTTCTGAAGTGCCGTATTAAAGTATGTTCGGTGTTCCATGTTTGTGCAAAAGAAAATACCTCATGTTAAAAGTGCAATTGAATGTCTGCAGTTGTTTTGCAAATTCTGTGTAGGTCATTCCCATAGTGAATTATTTTCTGCTATGAAGAGACAAAATAACCCAAACCAAAAGCAATCCCCTCCAACCTCGCTTTTTAACTCATGCTGAGCCGTTACGTGATGCTTGTGACAGAGCCCACAACTGCATCAGCTAACTCCTGATGTGGGTGATACAGAAACCTTAGGAACAGGTCCTGTTTCCCTGTATTGGGAAGGTGCAGTTTAGCTTTCCCTGGCTACACAGATTGCTTTGGGCAGGATAACTGCTGCGGGAAGCTCATGAAATGGCCGTTTTGAACCCTGCATCATTTTCTCAGCCTGGTATTAAGTTCTCAGTGACTTTTGTTTGTCAGAGTTTTTTGTTTCTGTCATTATCTGATGGGAAGGATCTGCACATGAATGCAGCTGAATGAATATCAGATTGTCATCTGGATCAAAAATGTCACTTTGGCGATTGGGGGCTGTGTTAATCTGATCTAAAATCCAAGTTTTCGTGCCTGAGAAAATAACTAAGGAGGCTGTGGGCAGCCTTCTGTGGTTGCAAAGTTAAAGTTCCTGTTGAACTAAATACATTTTTTGCATTAAAATCCTTTTTGTGTGTGAAAATGGCTGCCCATCTGTCCCTAAAGTCCACCTGATACTTGCCTTTTGCTGTTGACTTCATGTAGGTGATGTTTGCTGCTACATGATGGGAGAAGGAGAAGTCATGAAGTAACAGAGCAACAGGCAAGTCGTCAGGGGTGCAGTTGTATTGCAGTTGCTAAAATAAAGCCAAGCTGTCATGATAAACAGCTGATTGAGGGGGCTTAGTGCAGTCTCTGGATCCTGCCTTCTCATAAGGCCACCAGAGATCACAGTATAAGCACAGACATTGGGGTCTCTGTGCATGTCACTGACTCTCAGTGTGGTTTGTGTTACTGTTTCCTCATATGGCATAGACCATTTGCTACCTCTCATACAGTGTCTTGATTGTTTATATTGTCAGAGTGGGTGGCTGATCAAACTATAGGAAATTGGGAAGCAGCTGGTGTTTGATGAGTGTGTTCCATGTGTAGCTGATGGGCCACACTCTGATCTCACTCCAACAGGCTCAATCCAGAGTCATTCAGTTGGATGTGCTGGGTGGTATATGGGGTTGTGTAGCTGAGAATGTGAATTAGTGTCATATGTTTCTGCTTTAATTAAAATCTGCAGTTGCTGGAAGAGGTGGGGCAGACACAGAGGGCTTAGCTTTGGCACAAAGTGTCTGTCAAAACCCTCAAGATCATGGCTAAGAGCCTTTCCCCTACTGAAGCTGATTGCAGAACTGTTTTGAGCTAAGATTTTCCACTGATTGAAGAGGGAGGGGTTCAGATTTATGCCTGGTATTATTTATTATTGCAAGAGCTCTGCTATGGGATGTGCTTTGCAGAAGGAAAGTCTTGACTTGCCTGGTTTCATTTGCATATATCCAAGTTACAAACTCCTACACAGTTTCAGTCAGCACGAAAGTCACCTTGTCTCTTCCCCACTTAGAAGCAGTGAGCTTCCAATCCAAGGCTAAGGTTAGACCTCCATCCTCCTTTAAGTCTGGATGCATTTCGTTTTGGCTGAGATGCCTGTAAAGAAATGGAGTGTTGTGGCTTGGAAACACTTGTGCTCAAATATGCTGCTGAGAGGTCGGAGACGGATGCATTCCGAGTGAACTTGTTGCTGCTCCACAGCGTGTAAATCAGCTGGCGTCAGCAACTGTTGCCTAAATGTGTCTTACTGTAACCCAGAGTCAGTAAAGTGAATTGATTTAGATCAGCTCTTAAGCAGAAGTTCATCCCTGTGAGGGTGCTGAGGCACTGGCACAGGGTGCCCAGAGAAGCTGTGGCTGCCCCATCCCTGGCAGTGTTCAGGGCCAGGTTGGACACAGGGGCTTGGAGCAACCTGCTGTAGTGGAAGGTGTCCCTGGCTGTGGCAGGGGGGTGGAGCTGGATGAGCTTTAAGGACCCTTCCAAACCAAAGCAGTCTGTGAGTGTATGAATTAGATGCTCTTGTGCATTGCCTGCTACAGCTTGTACAGTGCATCTGCCCCTACTGAAAAATATTTAGGAAAATAATAAGAACAAACTAGGTTTCAAGATCTCTTCTGCAAGGACAGTTGGGATGCTAAATTCATGCAGTTATGACTACAGAGCTGCACAAGTGTTTTCTCATGAAGGCATTACTCCTAAGCATTAGCTTTAGGATTTGCTGCTCTCAAGTCTGAATCCAGTGGATGTAGGGGGTGGCTGGGCACTGCCTCTCTTCCTGCACCATGGGATCCAAAGTGGTACCTTCCTTGAAGAGTGTGATTTTCCCAGTCAAAATGGTCTAAATCAAATGGAAAAGATAGGTTGAAACAGGCAAGTGGTAAGCATGAAAATAGCCTCATTAGAGCAGGTAGGGCGCAGGGAATGGCTGGTGGAAAAGGAGGGACAAAAGGTTGTTAGCCAGAGCACCAACCTCTTTCTTTTCTGTTTAGTTTCAGCTTCCCTTAAAATTCTTGCTGTTTATCCACTTTGTCCACATGGGAGTCAGAAGCCTTCATGCTCTTTTCTGTCAAATTAAATTAATGGGGAGAAAAATCAACCACACAGATGCTCTAAATCCCAGGCTAATACTGCAGAGTTTTGGCTCTTGCATCCAACTCTCAGTGTGGTTCAAAAGCAGCTCTGGAGACACTCAGGGCCCCAGAAAGTCAGAGGAACCTTTTTTGTGTTTAAATCGAGAGGGGAAATTTTCATCCAGTTCTGGAAGCTGAGATGTGGAGTCAAATCTTGTCATCTCGTTCTCCGTTTGTGTGCATGGCTGATGGGGCTGGTTTGCTGCAGGCAGTGCGCAAGAGATTCCCATTGACTGCATTGGCCAGATGAGCTTTTTTGGTTAAAATAATTGTTGAAAATTATTTTGAGAACCTTCTGTGAGAGCAAGGGAAGTGTTTTCCCCATCTGCAGCTTCCAGCAAAGCCCCTGGGAGAGACAGAGCTGGAACCCAGTTGCTTGCACAGCACAACGTGCTTTGGCAAGTTGACTTTGGGGGGGAGCAATTGGATTTTTTCAAGTCGTTCCTCTGCCCTGTAACTCTGTAGCCAGCACAGGGCCTGGAGAACAGCTCCAGGTCAAATAGTCCCAATCACAAATGCCCTGGCATGAGCAGCAGCTCCAGAGCAAAACCTCTGTGTTGCCTGGATGGAGATGGGAATTTTGTGTAGCTGCTCTAAGGTCTCCCCTTCAGGAGCCTTCTCTTCTCCAGGCTGCCCCAGCCCAGCTCTCTCAGCTTGGCTCCAGAGCAGAACTGCTCCGGCCCTTGCACCAACTCCTTGACCTCCTCTGGACTCACTCCAACAGCTCCACATCTCTCTTGTGTCAGGGCCCCAACATCTATCAAAGAACCCAGATCATACTTCTGTAAAGGGCTTTATAGGCAGCTCAGACACTTGTCTGCCATCAGGGCACCTCTCTGATAGCTCTGCTGTCATGGTTCCACTGTCAGCATGTTCTTTCCTTTCTCATTACCTGGATGACCGTGTTTCAAAGGATGCCCTCACATGCTCTAGATTTAGGGCTGGAATCTCATGGTGCTGCTGGAGTTCTGTGTACGTGATGCTATGTGCATGGATCTGCCTTTCCTCTTACAAACTATTGAAGGATGGGGTCAGTTTTACAAGCCTTCAGGCGGATGGAGGCAGTTTAATCAGTGTCAATTAATAACAAGCTGCTTTGGCCTCAGTGAAAGCTGAGGCTCTGGGTAACGATAAAGCATGTAATGTCAGGGATCTGAAGCTCTTGGAGCTGCTCATGGTTGATGCTAAGGCTGTGTTTAGGGTTTTGCTGAGTTGGAGCCTGTCTGAAGATCAGCAGTAAGCACTGATCCCATGGAAAACAGGTATTCTGGGCTTCTTTTATTTGGTCATTTTTTAATTGAAACCATTTTATTAAAATTGGCACTGTTTGCACGATTAAAACCAAATTTGCCAAACAGTATTTCTGACTGCTGGTGGATGGATATAGTTTTGGGTGGTTTGTTTTTTTTCCAGCAGGGAGCTGCTGCCAGCCGATCAGTTTGTTTCCATAGTGTCTTTTGCTGTACCCTACATCCCTATTAATGCTGCACATCTGCAGGGATAAAGCAACAGTTTCTCAATCTCTCTGTGGTGTGCAGTGGTTTGTATAACAGTGCTCTTTCTAAAAACTGCAATGCAAGAGTCTCTTAAAATGTGTCATAAGCCATCAGTGGGGGTTTAAATGGTTTTCCTAATTCAGAATAAATTCCTCAGTGAGAGCATGCCATCCACAACTGAGTCTCTCAGCTGTTGAAATGTCAGATTTTCACCTCTCAATTACAGCAGGGATGGTAAAGTGGGGCCTCTGTAAAGAGGTTCTTCAGTGCAGCACTAACACTGGAGTGTTGGGATGCATTTTGTGTGCAGATTATGAGCCTTTTCGTTATAGCAGTTGTCCTGTGGAGGTTATGTACAGGTTCACACCACGGCTTCAGCAGGGTTTGGTTTTGCTGTTCACTGCCCATGTCCGATTGACTCTGTAATGTTGCAGGCTGCTCGTCAAAAGCAGCTTCCTTCTGCACCTCGCTCTGGTGAGCAACAGCTTAGACCTTTTCTTGCCTCCTTTGCTTTTCTGTGGTTGTTCTTAGACTGCTAAAATCCACACATGGGTTTTTTCTGATTAAAATCAGAAGTGCAGAGAAAGTGGTTTTGGCTCTTCTGGCATGTGGTGCTTTCAAGGAAGAGAGGACATTATTGTTATTCTGGGCAGTAACACTGGCAGTGATTCCTAGCACATGCCTTTATTGTTTGTCTTTCATTCCCACTGTAACTTTTGCACAAACAAGAAGCCTCTGCAAGGACATTTTAAAAATGCAATCGAAATTAATACCCACTTGTCCAAGAATCGTAAGGAAGTTTGGATTCAGAGTTAATGGAGTGTGTCCTTACGGTGTGAACTTATTGCAGCTCTTGGTTTAGTTCAGTGGTCTTGGTGTGTGCAGGGTTCCACAAGTGATCACTGATAAAGGTTTCCCAACTCATCCAACTTCTTTTCTTAGGAGTTCAGACACTGACATCCACTCCCTCCAGTTTTTTTCCAGACCATGGATTCAATCACATAGTCTTGATTTGTTTAATGCCTGCAGCGTGATGGAGGTCTGCCAGGGCAAACTGCACATCCTTCCCCCCAAGGAATCTGATGTTGCTTAACTTTCAGGCAAAACACAAATAAAAGAGTCAGCCTTTTGGCCAGAAACCTATTATAGCATAGGACAGATGCTTTGTTAGCAAAACGAGAATGGCAGAGCGCTTGGGATTCCCTGGGTAAAGATGTTGGTTTTCTCTAGAAAAGGGAGCAGCCCCTTTCTGCTCCCAGCTGCATTTTTAGGCCACAAGCTACAAAACCATATTGCAGAGCTGAGTGAGCCAAGCATCTCAAACACCCCTCCACACAACCAGCACCATGGTGGGTGATGGGAGGTCCCCTCTGCCTCCTGGGGAGGAGCCTGTGTCCATGCCAAGCCTGGGCCTTCCCTTGACCTTATCCCTTTTAGTCCTGGAAGCTTGTTGCCAGATTGAATTGAAGAAAGCACCTGCAGACATCTGTGCTGACTTCTCCGGTTTGACTGTGTGTAGTCAGTCAGCGATGTTATATTCCTTGGGATGACAATTGGAAGGGGAAAAAGAACCTGCTTTTCACATTTCTTTTTCTCCCTGAAAGCTGACTTCAGATAGTCCCCAGGGAAAGTTGGGATTAAGTATAAGGAAGAAGTTCTTCCCTGTGAGGCTGGTGAGGCCCTGGCATAGGTTGCCCAGAGAAGCTGTG
>JAOEHX010048464.1:0-14064 GCA_025448015.1 Bolborhynchus lineola | reverse complement strand
AAAAAATCGTAATGAAGATAACCTAAAAAGGACTGATCAGGTAAAACCAATGTAACACAAAGGAGCAAATTTATATATGTAATATATATATATATATATATTATTTTATTTATGTCCTCTAAATGTGGTGTCTAAATGAGTCCCTTCCAGTCTAATCACATGCTTTGGAGCTTCAGAGATGTAAATAAAAGTAAAAAAAGAAGGAATTGTCTAATATTGCTAATAAATTTAAAACATGGAGTCTGTTCCTTTTTTCAGTCCAGTCACAGGTTACTGTTAAGAGGGTTACTTCTCAGTGAAAACAGATCAGTATAGATGAATAACACTGTGTGATCACAGCACTTTTTGGAAACTTGTCTTTTTTGAGGAGGAGGGAGAGATATTTTTTTTTTCTTGGTTAAAGAATCAGCATAGGTAAGATAATACGTACCAGTGTGAAGTGAGATGATGTGATGTGGAACTTGACATTATTGATCTTTGTGGGTATGTTGTATATATAGTAGCAATCCAGAGATGTGTAGATTTATAGTGCAGTCCAGTTTTCATCTAAATTAACCTGCAGAAGTGCCAGATTTACATTAACCTGAGGGAAAACAAATATGTAGCATCACTTTCCTTCCCCTTTAACTGGTAGAATCTCGTATCTCTATGGAAGCACTTCTTAACTTAGAAATTTGTCCATCTTAACCTCCAAACAATTGCTTACTGAATGGGGATAGCTCAATGTCCAAGCCTGTGTAACGGAGAATTGTCAGGCACGTTAGGAGAATTACATTAAACTATTAAAATCATTGCTATATGAATACTGGTTCATTCCTATATATATGTTTGTGAGGTGTTCTTTCTGTTTTTTCATGTTTAATCTTTTTGTTTTCACTTCCAGGAGCTGGAATTTTCCAACCTGTTTGCAGTTCTTCACTGTATCCACTCATTCTTTGCAGCCAAAGTGGCTTGTTTGGACCCTTTGTATGTAGGCAGTCAAGCCACAGCTTCTGCTGCTCCCACAACTTCTGGTACTGGCAAATTAAAGTACACTAATTGACTTCTCACATGACAGCACTGCCACTTAGCAACAAGATATAACAGTGTATATTCATAAGACATAGACCTTTGGTGAACCATATACGTGGAAACCAATCCTGGAGGCAAGGCATCTTGTAGCATCAGCAGATAAATGGTCATGTGGGATCATAGATTCATCTCTGTTCTGCAAGACATCAGTATATAATCCTAGTCAAACCCCCAGAATAGGATGGATATGCTTTTAGTATGATCTATTTGTACTTACATAGTGCTTTAAGCAACACTGGAAGCAAAGAAATAAATGACGAAATGAAGCACTTCGGTATTTAATAAAATTTTCAAATTGCTGTAATAATACACAAATAGAATTGTCATTTTCCTGTTTTCAGATGGTTTTTATGACAATATACTAAACTCTGAGTATGAACTTAATACCCTATCATTATAAATGACAAGAGCAAGCAACAAGCATATAGTACATGGTGACAAGGAGATAAGCATGAAAAGGCATTTATGTAAGTATCTCCTCAAACAAGAAAGCACTTTAAGCACTGTTGTAAATCCATATTTGCGTCCATACATGGAGTCATGCTACTTTTTTCTGTTTTGTACTTTTAGTCTTAACAGTAACAGCAACCAATATATAGCCATAGTGGAGTGATAGAGTAAAAAAAAAGTAAGCCAAGCCACCAAAAGCAAAATACCTTTCCACAAGTATGTCCCTCTTCTTCAAGTAAAAATAATGTGGTAAGACTTTTATTTGCATAACAAATTAAGTGCAAGAGCATAGGGTATCATGTCTGTTATTTACTTCCTCCTTTTGTCAAGAACTAAATTCTGTAAATCACATAGTCTTTGTTCACAATAATTAACTGTTGAATTTGTTTCAGTGACAATCCATCTGATAAATTGTTTTCATGTTTAACCTTGTTTTTACATCATAAATAGTACCTCTGTTCCACTCAGGCTGTCAACAAAATTGATACTCTACATTATGCTTTGAAAATGAGTCCACCCTTTGAATGCTTTATTTTTTTATATATTATTAGTAAAAGACAGGAATAAATTAAATAACCTGTAAAGATGACAATGCATAATATTAAGACTATTACATCACTCTGGACCAGACCACTTACTAGTTCCAGAATATCATATAATGATGAAATCTGACAGAGTTGATAAATTTAAAATTAGTAACTTTATTTAAATATAATTTTGCAAAATAATTTAATTTTGTGCTATTACACACATAAGTGAAAATGGAAAGATGGTGGGAGAATGTGTGGGGTATAGCTGAAGCAACAGAAAAGGTGAGGTATTCCTTTTGCCAAACAGGATAAGAGAACCTAAAAAAATGCAAGAGGAACCATTAGTGCAGCTACAGTATGTGCATAAATATGCATAACATTTTAAATAATACCTTGTGCGGTTTCTGTTTTATATATTGAAATCAAAACTTTTTTTTTCTTTCCCCCCCCCCTCCCCACTTAGATTTGTTATAAAAGCACATAGAAGGAAAGGGTTATGATCACCATCTGTTATGTTTAACAGAAAGGCTAATTCTGTCACATCTCTTTCTGTGTAATAAGGTAATTAAAACTTCAAAAGTGAAGCCAGAGAAAAGCCTTTTCAAAATGGGATTAAAAATGCAAGGCAAGGACAAAAGATGAATGGATTTCAGGGGAAAAAAGTATTTCCTTTGCTTTGCTTTGCATTAGAAGGACTTGGATTTATGTGTGTGAGAGTATCCTTGCCTTGAAGTATAGCTACTCGTTCCAAATAATCTGGAAATATATTTTCTGGGGACTCTTTTTATCACTTTCAAATGACATTCACTGCATGCTTACTTCTTCTTAGTACACCTCTAGGGGTTGCACATTCATTTTCCATGCTAAATACAGTGGAAGGATGTCATAATCCAGCTATCAAGTGCTTTAAGTGTCACCAAAATCCAACACTTTCAGTCATCATTGTGTCTTTGTTTATATGAATTGTCCCTAATTGAGGAGGTCACATCCTGGTCTATGAATGACACATGAAATTGCCATGGCTGTCCATCAGATCTTGAGTTTGTTCCTGAGACAGTACAAACCCCAGATATTTTGAATCTGAAGCTACGGCAGTCTGAGGGGTTAAAAAATGGTAACTCAGGCACTGACCTTGTCAAGAAAGTATATACTGGAAACACAAATTTTGACAGAGCACTGACAAAACTGAAAACCGAAGCCCAATACCTGTAAATGATAGCTCTTCTCTGTGCTCCCGAATCGTTTCCTTCCTTTGCGTGCACTGCTGTGGCATTTAGCTATCAGAGTGTTGGCATGTGCTGACACTTCAGTAAATGCTGTGCTTGTAAGAACAGAATCTAGAACTAATAAGCTGTCAGTTGAATGTTTTTCTTTCAACTGTTCATGTTCCATGCACAGTTGTATCTTTGAAAGTGAGAGTTCTTAAGCGACATTGCTTAATGTGCTTAAATTAACATAACATTTACCCATACCAGTATTTATGTCATTCTGGATTGCTGCACATTAAGGCATTCTGCAATATGAAAACCTCTCCCTCTCCTTTCTAAAAAATATGCTTCTTCTGCAGAACTGACCTAATGACATGAGCTTTGGGGCTTCAGCAGGGTATCCTAAAGATCTCTGTCAAGTATTCTGTTTGTAGCACTGCTGTATTCATCAGTGAGACTTTTGTAAATGGACATTAAATACACCACCTGCAACATACAAACATTGGCTTGTAAATTGATTTTGATTTCCTAAATCGCTGCATTTCAAGGAGCTAAACTGGTGGGGCTTAATCAGTATCTTAGTTTTGAAGAAAATAAAAGTAATGTTGTGAGAATGCAAAACATAATAGGTTTGACTGCAGGTCAGCATTGGTTTGTAAATGCAGGAGGGGTTTGTGTGCTGACTTCACAGAGTATTCAGAGGTGGCTCTGCATCCAGGCTTGCCCTTTTAGAGGAAGTTGGTCAGAAATTCAGTCCAAAGAGGAAAAATTTTAAACTCTGCTTTTTAACTAATTCCGAAATAGCAAAATGTCATTTACAAACATATTAAATGACTGTATGTTTGTTTTAAAGACCTGCAGGAGATTCCCATTTAAACTATAATGAACTTAATATGTATGTCAAAACCCAGGCTTTATGTTGCAGTCTCTCATTTCATACATAATGCATAATGAAGGTATTCTGTAAGTCAACAGCCCAGTGACAAAGAAACCCCACAATTATAATGAGCTATTAGCTTTTGTTAAAAATCAGTATGCAATTTAGACAAAATTACTTAAACTCTGAAACCCAACCAAACCCATACTGTAAAACGTAATTTGTTCTCTTTATGTCATGATATTCTTAATAAGTTTAATAAAAACAAATCTTTATGGTACTATGCCTGTTGAAGTGATGTCACATAGTGTACCAAAAAGTATATACTCTTAAGTATAACTTAAGATGACTTTTTTAGCATGGAAATTTTAGGTGATCTGACCTTCATAGAACTCACCGTATGCTAAGTTATGGTGTTAGCATCATTTTATTATGAAAGTGTTTCCAATTTGAATATGTTATTCTGAATTTCATCAGTGAATCAATACTTTTCATTTCTTATATCTGTTTAAAAATACAGTTCTCAATTTCTAAAAGAGCTTTGCATGCCAGTAGCGTGAAGGCACCTTTGAAATAAAAATTAACATATTTTTAGATGTTGGTCATTTTATTTTGTTAATTAAGTGCAGCAAGAAGTTTGTGGAGACAAACTAGTTGCAAGAAGTGGGTTATTTTTTTAAAACCAATAATCTGAAGTTTTGTCTACTCAAACTACAATTCATAAGAATGCAAACCGATAACATACAGTACCAATGTACTTTGAGATGACAATGATGAGAAATATTTTCCAAATTAGTCCTTGATTCCACAAAAATATATTTATTTACTTTGGGCTTGTAGACTTTATCAGAATATTTCAAAGTGGACAGTTAAACACAAGTCGGTAGTTGTCAATACTGCAGCCTGTTACGTTAAATGTGATTTCGTTTATTCAAAGCCTTAAGATGTTTCTTACACCAAACAAAATGTTAAAAAGGCTAAAGATCTTGTGAATGTATAGTTCCTACCCTTAGAAATTCAGCAGCTTTGCTACATATTGTCCCAGTACCTCCAAATATTTCCTATACCAAAAAGAGAGACCAGTTTCCATTCCACTTGGTAAATAAATACCAGGGAACCTTTTGGGAAATGTAATTTTATTAATATTAAACACTAATCCTTTCATTGCACTTTCCATTTCCTTACAGACTCTGTCTCTGAAAAAGTGTAGTGCCTGAAAAAAGTTTAAGCTGATTTTAGAGTGTTCAACCTCAGGCAATTGTGAGTCCATACCTTGGACTCACCAGTTCTGCATGATGGGGAGGATAAAAGACTCACTGAAGCTCCTGAAATTTAAGATGCCTAAGGCAGGACTTGAGGCTCTCAAAAGGGAAGTGCAAGGCAAAATGTGGCTTAGGATCTCTGAGAGTGCATGTGTGTGTGTCTCTCTCTCTAAGGAGCTAATGGTGCTCCTATGTTAGCATCTTCATTTTATCAAGAATGTGCTTTTGAAGCCAGGCTCCTGCCTGCTGCCACTCACTGTGCTATTCTTTGTATCACAGAGCAGTCTTTAAGCATGTGAACTGGGTTTTTAGGATGAAACTAGACAACCATCCCACCTATAGAAATTCCATGTCCTGATGAGTTTTCAGATCATGTAGCCCAACTGTTTGAGTCCAAAGGAAAAAACCTTCTGAGATGCAAATAGCGAAGGTGCCAGCTTCTAGTGCCAGCTATTTCTCCCTCCTCAGTGGCTGCTGCTGGTGCACTGTGGGTGCTTGAAAGATCCTAGAAACCTGAGCACCACTGTGTAGCCTGCCAGAGCTTAGTGCCTGAAGGGCATGCTGCAGCAAGGGCAAAGTGAAGCTGACAAAGGCTGGTGGATGTCCAGGCCAAGTTATTCTCCATCACCTTCTTTCACTCACTACAAAAGGACAGTAATGACTGCCAGCAGGCCACCCCATGCTACTTAGCCCTCTCCCTGCTGCATCTTTCCCCGTCTACCACAAATACATGCCTGAATATTTGCTCTGAGGTCCCAAGCATACTTCCCTGTGCCCTCAGCCCCTTTGCTCAGACAGACAGCAAAACTCTGCTCTCAGCTATGTAACAGACTCTCTAAACCTCTGAAACAGCCAGAGGACAAGTACTAAGGATTATGGCAAGGGCATCCATGTAGCAGTAAGAGTGCTTAAATGTGTAACTAACATTCAGGCTAAAGCAAAGTCATATCTGAGCTTAAGTGCTTTCCTCACCTGGAGGGTTCTTAGGTGCAATTTTAGTACTTTCCTGGAATAAGGTCCATAATGTCAACAAATTTCTACTTGCTTGGCTTCATTTTCAGGAAGTTTAGCAGAAGCAGCAGTTTATATTCTGTTCAAATCACAGGGAAAAGCATAGGCATACTGGAATTAAAACAAATTTCTGTTTGGATTCTGTATATTATTACAGTACATTACATAATCTGTTAAAATACGTTGAAAAATGTAAAACCTAGTCTGTTTTCACCATGCCTTCCACTTCCAACAACTTTCTCCACAAACATCCCAACTATATATTAGAGAAACTCTTTTATTATTCAGTATATACTAATATATAATGCATAGTGTGTATGTGCGCGTATGTGTGTGTGTGTGTATGTATATATTAGTATATACTAATGGAAGATACTCAGTATATATTAAGGAAAGCTACATATTAGGCACAAGTATAAAACGGAAGCATAAATCCATGAAGCTTTACATTTAAAAACTGAATCTTATAGTACTATAAAGAAAAATATGTATATTAGTTAAAGAAATGGCTATTTTTGCAGGATATGCACAATCTGGATATACCATAATAAATTGATAAACATTAATCAATTTACTATTTCGTACCTCCAGGAGCTTTGATTTTTAAATTATTCTTATCCCTTTAGCATATTTGCAAAATATGTCATAAGTTTTAATTTGTTATGGATAAAAATAACTGAAAAAATGTAATAGAAAGTGCTATATATTTTATAATTATTAAAATTTAAGAAAAATATTCAAATTATTTATTTTATTTTTAGTTATGGTTTTGTGGTTGTTTGTATTATGTATTTGTGACAGGCATAAGTCACCTAGTTGTTTAATCTCATTAATGTACCACTAATAAAATGCTATCTTCTGTTTTGGTTTTGTTATGCTTCTTTTTGTAATGGAACATAACAGAAAAAAATAGAAAATAAATACTTTTTTAAGTAATCTTTTGCATTCAGTCATACAGTGTATGAGTTTTATGTCATTGGCAGCCAAGTCCGTTGAAAACCAAGTCTGAGAGATCGAGAAAATAATTGAAGAACCTGGGATGGTAAAGTTATTTCCCAACACTATGTTCAACTGTTACTTAATAGAAATTTTGATGATTGCTTACTTGTATGATCATTTCCACAAGGCATGTCACCCGCTGAATATCTGACTAGGATTTTGGAAATGTCTGCCTGGCTAGGAAGCTGGCTAGGAAGCTCACCTACAACCGGATTATTTTACCACACGAGTACCAGATTAATTTCCCGCTGACATTTAATTGCTTGCTGTTGCTCAGAGTGAACTTGATCCTGATATCACAGTGTTTGAGGGTATTTAGGGGTACATCTTTGCAATCATATAAGAATCAAATGATACTACAACTATTAGAACAAAACCAACTTATTTTATCTTTTTGCCTGACTGAGGGAAGAGATGCTAGAAGATATGCTGTAAATCAAAAGATAAATTTAGCTTGTTACTAGAAGAAATATGGGGGAAAAAATCTGATTTTAGAAAGAGCCAATGAACTTCAAAACACTTACACTTGTATCACTGGTATGGTGAAAAGGAAATACTGCTTTGCCCAGGTGATTATGGTTACAGTTATGTACAGTCTGGAGATGATTTAAAACTCAAGAGACTATAAACAGAGATTTATTATTTTTCCTAAAACACACAGCATAGAAGCAGTAGCATCGGAAGAAAGTGTATGTCAGCACTACCACTCCATACTCCCTGGTTTGGCCTTGCAGAGCTGTGATATAATAGTGTTTTACCTGATTTCTATTTTTCCAGACTACTTAAGGTGCAACCTGAACCTTTTTCAGACATTTTTGCTGTGGGGTAGAGGGCTAGAAAGTTTTTTTTCCAGATGCTTAGATTGTCATGTGAAGATACCTCTCGAAACTGGAGGTTTAAAAAAGAAAAAAAAAAAAAGGCTCCATTGAGTACCATGAGCTTCAGTGAAAAAAACAAGAGAGAAGCTCCTTATGCAGCCAGATCCAAACTCTCACCTTTTTCTTTTTGAACAGATATAAAATCCTTTTATCCAGATGCCTTTTTTGTTTTGTTTGGGGTTTTTGTGGTTTTTTGGTTTTTTTTTCTATTTTTCTTCAAGTGGCTAGTGAGGGAAGACAAAAGGTCTCAAAGGTCAAACCCCTTCACTGAAGCAAGAGAGGCAGTGCTGTGGTTGGCTGTGGTCTTTGCACTGCAATACCACTGAGTGCAGGAGAAGCTCAGATCAGGGCAATATCACAAATGACTTATGTTCTGCTCACATCAGAAGACAAATATTTGAAAGAACTTAAGGTCTTCCATCATTTCATTAGAAACAAGAGCTGAGAGTATTGTTAACATGAAAACTCAAAGGCAAAGAGAACTTATACCTGAGTGGTTCATGTGGCTGGGAGCAGTTTCACAAGGGTACGCATGGAACTCTCTCCTGATAGGGAGGTCAAGGGCCCCAGTCCTGGTGTTGTATAACAATGATCTGAGCTGTCCCAGAGGATGAGGAGAAACTAGTGACCTGCTGTGAAGGACCTAGCAGCTTGTCAAATGATAGGAAAATGTTAAGAAGAATATAAATTTAGGAAGAGCAGCATGAGTCACTGAATCTTACCCAGCATCCTCAGGCAGTCAAATTGTACAAACATTCTCACCATATAAAGCCCTTTCACTAATGTTTAAACTTAATTTTGAAAGGCTTTTTGGCCCTCTTTCTTTTATTGGAAAGCCGCCTGGAATCTCACAGCTCTGATGGTTTGAAACTGTCTCCTAATTTCCACCTTAAACCTATGTGTAACTAGTTTATATCTATTTGATTTTATGCCAGCATTATCCCCTAATTTAAATACTTTTTTCTCAGCTGTAGTTCCAGCCCCCCTTTCCCTCTTCTCCTAGATATATTTAGAGCAAATGATCATATGCCCTGTCAGCTTTCATTTTGCCCGAATGCACAAACCGAGCTCATATAGAAGATGCCTATGCAGTGCAGTGAAATTTGGTGAAGACATTCCTGAGCTACTGCTGACTCTTGCTGATATGTCTACCTGTTGTGCTGCAGCAATACCAGCTCAGGGCCAGAAGCAGCTCATCCACTTTAATGCAGTTTAAGATAATAAATACAGCCCATCAGCACCACACTGTGATACACTGCTTCTGGAGCAGATCAAGTCCATGGCAGCTCAGGGCTTTGTGCAGTGTTCTTCATTTCTCAGTGCAGACATTCGCTAATCCGGTTTCCTGGATTGTTTCCATACCATCTTAATGGGATGCAGTCTTACTCTAAATCTGCTTCAATTTGACTTTTCTCCCTGTGACTACTTCTGAAACTTATGCGTCTTTCCAGATATGAACTCCCTTATGTCCTGCCCTGTGGCCATATTTGTCGACTGTCTGCAAAGACTGTGACTGGTTGCATGAGTTATTTCTATGGCCACATCACACTGGTGACTCACAGGCATCTTGTGAAAAGCTAATATATCACGGACCTACGTATTCTTCCAGTCGTGCGATCAGCTCTCAGCTCATCAATAGTGAGGATGGGGTATAGGAACAGGTCAGTTTATCACTCAGAAGATAAACTAGGAGTCTTTATCTTCCATCCTCTCCCCCCATTATGGGGAAGAGGATGCAGGGAGAAGTGAGCCATTATTTTAAGAATTAGCTTTCAGTGAGACAGCTCCAAGGGTTGTGAGGGTAAAAATGCAGATTTGGATGCAAATATTTTTTTCTAGGAGACAGGTTAGAGAATTTATATGCCAGTCCTCCCTTTTCCACATCTTCTGGCTTCCAGATCTGACTAAATAGAAGAAAATAAAAAGCCTTGTAAAGGGCAAAGGAAAAAGAATGAAAGGGTTTTAGGAAACCTTTCCATTGTGGTCTTCTAGAGGTAAAATATCTTCAGCAGTTATCAAGTCATGTTCTATCTTTGTAAGCAGACAATTTCTGAGTGACTTTTTTTTTTTTTTAACCCCTGAAGTTGCATTATATTCAGGCGGCCTTGGTTGAGACAGAACTCCAATGCCAAAATCAGCACTATATTATATATATTCATTTCTGTCTGGGCCATAAAATTACGTTTTTCAAAGCTCATTCTCCCTTAGGTCAGCAGAGGGTTTTTTTTGGAACACAAATACACGGCGAAGAATTTTAAAAGTTTCAATGGTTGGGTTGTTCTATTTTTTGTTCTGTTTTGTTTTCTTTTTAAATATGAGCAGATGAAGCTCAATGAATTGATAGTGCATTTTTAAAAATGTCTTGAAAAAAGGCTTTTATGTGTTTTCCTTATCAAGTCATCCCTTTTATGAGTACCTCAAGCAGCAAAAATTTTGCTGATGTTCGCAGCATTTTTGTAAATGTGATGCTAGAGGTATGGCCTGATAATGACGGTAAAAGGCTTAGTGCAAGTTATGCAATAAATATTCCCTTAGCTTTTCCCTTATGGCCCTGTATAACTTTTCTGCATGCCTTTTTCTCTCTTTGGGTAGATCAGCTCTCTCTCTGCTGTTGTAGCTTAAACTGGAGAAGAAGCTAAATTAAGCAGGAAAATGCTTAGAAGGCACATAGGAAAAAGAAACGATGAGGGAACATAAAGGGATATCATCAGCTGGGAACTGTTTACTCCCTCTGTGGGTTGATGACAGTTTCCTAGATATTAGCAGAAGTAAAGGCAAATAAATTTTGTTTTTGCAAACCAAAAGCAGTGAACAGAAACAGTGAAATATTCTGTTGACTTACATGTAAGCTGGAGGATACTGGCAATTACATTCAAGAGGGATGTAAAAAAGGAATTGCAGGACCATGCCTTTAAATTTTATGGGAAGTCTGAGCCTTTAAAGTTGGCAGAGAAAACATTAATAATGAATAATATTCTCTCATGCTTCAATGAGCATATTAGGGAAAGAAATAACAGTTGTACTACAAATACAGATCCTGCTCTTTCTGTGGATAACCTAAAATAAATTTCTTAATTATGCTCTAATTATGTGTCCATGATTTTTTTCCTAACATTAAATGCACTAGTCTCAGAGTCACTTTCTTGGATAAGAAGAATATTTTCTTATTTTTTGCAAGACCATATCCCACTCTGTTTTCTAGCATTTACATTTCTTCTCCTATGATCCTGTGTTTGCTGAGGTAGCCCAACATAATTCTTAAACCAGAGTGCTTTTATTCTGATATTACCAAAATGCTTTATAAAAAGTAGAGATAATAAGTTATCGTACAATTTATAGGCCTGTTTTCTTATTTCCTTCCTTTCCAAAAGATATTCAGGTATGGCTTTAATGGATGGACTGAGGGACCCGAACAAGCTGAAGAAGTAGACCCATGTGAACTTCATGAGGTTCAATAAGGCCAAATGCAAGGCTCTACACATCGGTTTGGTCAATCCCCTCCATCAGTACAGGCTCTTGGATGAATGGGTTGAGAATGGAGAAGTACTTGGGGATACTGTTAGATGAAAAATGGGATGTGAGCCATCAATGTGTGCTGGCAGCCCAGAAAGACAACTATATACTGAGCTGCACCACTAGAAGCATGATCAGCAGTATGACAGAGATGGTTTTCTCCCTCTGTTTCACTCTCGTAAGACTCCACCTGGAGTAGTGTGTCCAGCTCTGGAGCCCTCAGCACAGGAAAGACATGAACCTGTTGGAATAGGTCCAGAGGAGGGCCCCAAAAATGATCAGAGGGATGGAGCACCTCTCCTATGAAGAAAGACAGAGAGTCGGTGTTGTTTAGCCTGGACAAGAGAAAGCTCCAGAAAGACCTTACTGCAGCCTTTCAGTACTTAAAGGGTACCTGCAAGAAAGGTGGGGACAAACTTTTCAGCAGAGCCTGTTGCTATAGAAAAGGGGTTTTGAACTAAATGAAGGTAGATTTAGACTAGATATAAGGAAGAATTTGTTTTTATAATGAGGGTGGTGAAACACTGGAACAGGTTGCCCAGAGATGTGGTAGATGCCCCGTCCCTGGAAATAGTCAAGGTCAGCTGGATAGGATGTGAAGCAACCTGATCTAGTTGAAGTTGTCCCTGATTGTTGCAAGGTGGGTGGACTAGATGACACTTAAAGGTTCCTTCCAACCCAAACTATTTTATGATTCTATGATTCCAAAATTCAGTGATTCAATGATTCTATGACAATGTTGCTGTAGGTCATGAGAACTCCTAACTAATACACACACACTACTACTTTTCTACATGCATCTGGGGAAATTCTTTCCAGTTTGGGTATCAGTCATAGCCCTAGACAATGTCCCTTTGAATAAGATACAAAGACGCAAAGGTGTCTTCATTGTTTCCTTTGTGTTGGCAGGCTTTTATCCTCTCTCAGGCCAAACCAATTCCATAAGCTGACAGAGGCCAGAGGCATCAAATCTAATAGTTCTGGCATTATCTCTTAATGACCCTTTTGTGGGCTATTGTGAGTCATCTCCTATTTTTTGCTCTACCCACTTCAGACAGTTCAAAGTAAGAGGCACTTAAGTAAAAATATTTGTATAAAATCCACTAGGTCAGCCTACAGCATTATCAAATTGTTTCAGAGTAGCTCTAGGTGAGTCACAGCAACAACAATGCAATGATGAGTCCTGCAGAAATCAATAGCTCTCTGCATCTGCTCAGCAATCTGTATAAATTGTCATTGTAGATTCTAGAACTGGCGGCAAAATTAAAAGTTATATGTGAAGAATTACTTTAATCTTACATTTGATCTTTAAAATGTGATAGTTCATCAATCTTTTAGAGGTCAGTGAGAGTCAAACAAGGATTGCTGCTGTAGTGCAAGGTTTTAAAAGATTGGTTAGCATGCAGCAGTGTCTCCCTCTACAAAAAAGATGGATTTCTATCCAAGGGACCATTTGAGGAGTGTTCGAAAGAAGCATTTGGATCCCTATTTTCTCCTCAGAATATTTAACTGCAGATTTTGAAACCAACAAAACTTCAAGAATACATTAGACTTGCTGCTTCTCAGACAAAGAGAAATGGCTTCCTGGGGCATGGAAGAAAGGTTCCCATGTTGTAAATAGCAGTTATTGACTTCTGCCTGCTGTTCTTTTCAGTATGCATATTCCCAAGTAAACCTCTGTAATGTTTTGAGTACTCGCTGCACTGTTATGGTAAGTGGTATCATATTGTACCATAGCACCTTATGTTACCACAATTTTCAGGGCATATACAACATCATATATAATAACAATAATGTGGAATGATAGCAAATGTTGAAGTTTCATATTGTCTTTAAGTGTGTATCAGCAGCAAACAATGTAAATAAGCAAGAAAAATTTTGTAATCTTCACCAGGGTTACAAAAGTTGACCCAGAAGACAGATTCCTGAACTCAGGATCTCAGTTTATGCTTGAGAAAAGTGTGTGTGACCATAAGCCACAAATCAATTGTATTTCAGTTTGGGAGAAAATCAATTTAATTACCTAAGTATGTCATGGGATAATATAGTGGTAACTCAGGAATAAAAATGACGTATTAATCTGTAAGTGGATTCATTAACAGAAAATGCTAGGGGACCACATTTTTGGCAGTAAAAGTGATTTTGCCAATTTGGTACAATAGTGATGCAAAAGTACTTATTTCTTCTTCATTTTTTTTTTTTTTTTTTTTTTTTTTTAAAAAAAAAAAAGCTTAATTTTAATTAATAGCAGCATATCTATACAAT
>JAOEHX010048463.1:0-10425 GCA_025448015.1 Bolborhynchus lineola | reverse complement strand
CCTTCCCTTCCCTTCCCTTCCCTTCCCTTCCCTTCCCTTCCCTTCCCTTCCCTTCCCTTCCCTTCCCTTCCCTCTTTGCCTTGCCTTTATTTTTTTAACAGACTTCTAGCCACGAGGCTGATCATCATCCTGACTCCACTTCTCACCAGATTCATTCAGTTTTGTGTGCAGAGCATCACCTAGTACTGTAGCTGCACTTACCCATCAGCAGGTCAGACACTTGGTATGTCCTATGGCATGTCCTCTAGTGACCTCTAGAGTTAGAAGAAAACTGCCCACTGAAATAAAGCCTATATGTATCTTAAAATATACATGATCCATGAGAGTTTTTATTCAGACTACCAGCAAAAATCTTATTTAAGCAGCTCATAATTCAGTCAGTACTCTGCCAAGTTGCTCTAACCAGTTCCTCTGTCATTTCCTTTGAACCACATCTGACCTAGCGGAAGCACGGCCAGATAATACATTTTAGTTATTGTCAATATATGAACAGACATTAAAAGGAGACAGTTTCTAGGTAGGGCTTAGATCTCTGTCTCACAGAGTGAAAGCAGCAGACTGACAGTGTCATCACACTTTGACAGCTGAAACTATACACCTTAATATCCCACATCCTCTAGCTATTCTTTCCCCTCCTACTCCAAACTAATCTGCTAATCTGCTTGGTGCATGTCTGAATTTCAGGTTTCTCAGTCATCCTCCACACTCTGCCTGAACATTAATCTGAAGTGACAGTGTCTCACATCTTCTTGTTTACAGTGAGTAATCTGGTTTCTCCTATCTTCTGTGGCTATATTAATCATTTAAAAGATACTTCCCCAGACCAAGCTCTTTCCTTCCTGATCCTGTATTTCTTAATAATTGATTTTCCTACCATCTTAGAAATTTTCTGGTAATCTTGGTCTTCCTTGCTTTATACAATGCACTAAGTGACTCTAACACACCAGGTCAAGATATCAGAACTTGCATGGCTTTGACTAAATCATGAATACCTTAGAAGAGTGGAAGCTAGTCTGTTTCTAATGATTCTAATTTCTAATTTTCTAATTTCTAATGATCCATAAAATTCATTGTGACAAGTTATAAGATAAAAGGTTTCCTACACCTGACGGTGTCTACAGATGTTACCATGAAGTTCTCACAGAGTTTTTTTCTTCTTTCTCTGAAGCTGACATTTGTTTGTTTGGTTGGTTTTTTTTGAAGGATAAAAATATTAAAGTCCTAGATGGCTGCTGACAGGTCAGTTCTTCTTTTGCTTGTGCTTCCATATCGCTACTTTTCATTTGCTTACATGATGCTTGGGGAAAAGGAGAACAAATGTATGCAAATAACTTCAAAGAACTGTGGCAGAAAAGCACAAAGAACGTAAGATGCTCAAAGAGGTCAGCATTGATCTCCCTCTCAGATGTATTTTGCCTTTTTTTTTTTTTATTTGCTGCATTTAGACAAGGTTGGTCATTTATTTTCCTTTTAATCCCCTGATATCACTAAGAATACAGACACACAGAGCTTTTGAAAAGGAAGCTGCTCAGACTTCTCAGTCCTTGATCCAAAAGCTATTGTTGCCAATGGTAAGATTTCCAGTAATTTCAAAAGATTTCCAGCCATGTCAACATACTTTAGATCAACTACTCCTTCTGAATTTAGGAAACTAAATGTAGGTGTTATTTATTCACAGATAAAATGTAATCTTATGACTGGAAAAAGATATTAGTCAGTTTTGTATCTGTTGACCTTCAGACAGTAACTAAAAAACCCACAACAAATCTATAGAAAAGATGCTGAATAACCAAGTACCAGGATTCATTTTTTTCCCTTAAGAAAACTGAGAAATTAAAAATGGCTTACCATATCCTTATTTGGATCACACTGCCAGTATATCTGTAAATGTGATTAAGCTCGAAAGTTTTTGAGTAGAGTGGGTGTAATTCAGATATGTGCCTTAGCTTTGACATTAAGTCAAAGTCTAAATAATAAAAAGAAAAATATAATTATAGCCCCTGCATGTAGGTGGACAGAGAAATATCTGCCTACTTATTTGTACACAATAAAATTTTCTCAGAATATGCAGCTTTATGCGTATCTAGATGGTTTAATAAATGATGAGGATAATGCAAAAGGAGCTTATTCCAATAAATAGCTTCTGATATATATATAAACATCAGAACATACAATAATTTTTAGTGTTTGTATTTGTCATGGGTTCATCAGTAGCAGTCATTTTTCTCCTTCTTAGTAGCTGGTGCAGTGCTATGTTTTTAACTTTTGGCCTGGGAACAGTGCTAATAACACTGATGTTACTGCTTAATAATGTTTGTTCTGACCAAGGACTTCCTGAGTCTTATGCTCTGCCAGGGAGGAGGGGAAGCCAGGAGGAAGAGGAGACAGGACACCCGACACAAAGTAACCAAAGAGATATTCCATACCACAGTACGTCATGCCCAGGATGTAAAAACTAAGGGCAGGGACCCGGAAGAGGAGGGTGCACTGCTAGATCAGGCTTGGTGGTGAGCAGTTGTATTCTCTTCCCTTGTATTTCTCATCATTATTATTAATGATGGTAGCAGTAGTGGTTTTGTGTTATACCTTAGTTACTAAACTGTTCTTATCTCAACCTGTGGGAGTTGCATTCTTCCAATTCTCCTTGCCATCTCCCTGCGAGCTGAGAGGAAGAAAGGGAGGGCAGTGAGCAAGTGAACTGCATGAGCCCCTTAAACCATAACAGTATTAAAACTATTATTTAGTCTTCCAGAATCCTCACTATAAACTTCAATAAATTATTTCTGTTATAAATCACTGTGTTTATATAAGCTCACGAAGAAAGGAAACAAAGCAAAATCAAGTAGTTTCTTCCTTGCAGAGTGTGCTTTATTTCCTGTTTAAGCTTAATGCTTTTAGATCTACCTGGTTTATCCTAGATATGCAAGTCTAGGACAGTCAGTATCCTGTAACTCATTTGTCCTGTAACTCATTTGTAGCCTTTTTAAGCAGAGAAAAATAAAATCTCCAGAGTAAATTATGTTATTCTTCAATAATTCTGTCACATTCAGATGAATTTTCCTATGAACATAGGTTGCTTTTCCACTTGCCATATAGGGATAAAATAGTAACTAATTCAGATTCAGAGATTTTAATTATATATTTCTAAAGCTAAAAGAAATAAACTGAACCACACATTTCACTATTCTGTTATGCAGATAAAGAGTAATTTATTATAATTTTGTTTTCCACAGTTGAAATTATGCTGTGCACCAGCTAAAGGAAACCAATTGGGCTAATAGATTAAATACGTATTTTCACTTTGCTAACCAGTTTTCCTGCTTACCAATCAAAGCCTGTGAACAAAGGAATCTCTGTAGTATCCCAAGTTCATCAGAACTCATAAGCTACATAGAGAGCAACACCCTACAATAATTGTCATGCAGTGCTTCACCTTACTATCTACAATCACAAGAAATGTTAAATAACTCAATAGCTACTACTACTGGGAAAACTGGCTTTGTTCAGCCCTAGAAACAGAAGGGTAAGAGGAGATCTTGTGGCTGTGTCCAAATTTTAGCAGAAGACTAGAATAGTGAAAACAACTAAATTCTTCTCAAAAGTGCACCATAAGAACAGCAATGATTAGACAAAAAGCTATGAACACAGCTATTTCTGGCTGGAGGATTTTTGTTTTCTTTTTTTAAATTTCATTTCATGGTGCTAATATAGTGGAACAGGTTGCTCAGAGAGTTTGTGAAATCTTTATTTCTGAAGCTTTTCAAAATTCAGCTGGCCATCTGAGCAACCAAATCTAACTGGATGCTTTCCAACCTAAGTTGTTCTATGATTTCATATATAAATAAAAAAGAAGGGTGTATACACCCCCTCTTTATATATATATTATATATCTCTCTCATACATAAACACATCCATAGTCAGAGGTTTTATCATCTCCGCTATAAACAGTTGACCATCACTTTGAATTTTCTTCTATTCATTGCAGATAATCTTTCAAATTGCCTCTGGTTTATGTTATCAATTAGATAGAATAAATGCAAATTACACATTCTTTTATGTAATACCAGTTTTACCTTCATTTTATGGTTGGCAACTATCTATGAAGGCTATTTTGAGGCTCTTTGTGGTTGTCTATATCTACCTGAGCTGTCTTCACCTTCTAAATAATAATACATCCAGTTATTAATGCTCACTTAAAATTATGAAATGGATAAAAATACCCCAAAAACTAGGAATCACTATGCATATTTAAGGTTCAATTAATCTGTTTCAACATAGGGCATATCATGACATTTAAGATACATTTGGGTATTCAGGACATCCACACAGGCTTATCACCTATAACACAGGATTTATGGAAGATCTACATTATTCTGGAACACCAGCTGGAGGTCAGGTAGGAGATACTAAGACATTTATGAAGGTATTTGACAGCTGTGTGTGTATAATTGAACTTGGCTCTTTCAGGAGAAATTAAACTCATCTGAGCTTAAAATGTCTACATTTATAACCAGTCACCTTAGGCTCCTTTAATAAACAGCAGAGATTAAATCAGGTATTTTTACTGTAAGATTCATCTATATAAAAGTACATAAGTGTCGTGGTTTAAGGCATAAATCAGTTCACTCACTTCCCCCTTTTTCTTCCCTCTGCTCCTGGACAGATGGGAAGGAGAATCAAAAGAATGTGACTCCCACAGGTTGAGATAAGAACAGTTTACTAACTAAGGTATAACACAAACCGCTACTGCTGCCACCAATAACAATAATGACAAGAGAAATACAAGGGAAGAGAATACAGCAGCTCACCACGTATACCCAGCCCTATCAAGCTGTTCACCCCCCACACCCTTCTGGGTCTCTGCTCTCCGTTTCTGCATCCTGGGCATAATGTGCTGTGGTATGGAATACCTCTGGTCAGTTTGGGTTGGGTGTCCTGTCTCTGCTTCCTCCCGGCTTTCCCTCCTCCGTGGCAGAGCATGAGGCTCCGAAAGTCCTTGGCCAGACCAAACACCACTAAGCCATAACTGAAAACATTGGTGTTATCAGCACTGTTCCTAGGCCAAAAGTCAAAACCACAGCACTGCACCAGCTACCAAGGAGAAAAATGACTGCTACTGCTGAACCCATGACAATAAGTACTTAGGATGCGATGAATCATATCTTGGAAAATCATAAGACAACAGTCACATTTTCTTAATTAGATACCACGTAGATATACATATATGTATTTGATAAGATAGATGTGTTAGGAGGGTATTCATGAGACACATTTTAGACCCTGAAATTTAAGCATGTTAATTTTTTCAATCAGGTAAAGCATAAAGCAGCTTGCTAAAGAAAGAAAATAAAAAAAAAAAAAAAAAGAAAAAGGTACAGGAAGAGCTTTGTGATTGAGATGACAAGGCCAGATTATCACTGTCATGCTATTACTTCATTAGTGTAAGTTTTAGTATTAGTATTTCAGGTTACTGAATAGATCCTTCTCCTGGAATCTGGGATCACAACTACAGTCAGTAGAGAATTTTTTCGATATGTTATAATTCACTAAAATTATGTTGCCTCCCATTGATTTCAACAGTGTCAAATTATTATTTATAACACTTATTTAAGTTTTCCTTTTAATCTTTCCAGCTAAGGAACTGCATGTGATTGGAGCAGCCAAATACTTGTTTGCATAATTAAGACTGTTAAATTACCTTGCTATGGAATATGACATCAACAATGTGGAATCTAAAATATCTTATTGAATAAGATTTAAATCAAAATAAGAAAACACTTGTTTATTTTCATTACATTTTACATTTCTTTCTTAGAAATCATATTCAAAGTGTGTGTTATGGATTACACAATGTTATATATGATCTTCACTGAGCAAAGTAATACACTGTAGACCAGACCTTATTTCTTTAGGAACGTATGATAAAATAATTAAACACAGCTTTGGACAAGTGCCTATTCTATATGGTTCTGTTTTGGAAAACTGGCAGGTACCTTTGATTCCTTTTATTGAATACTTTGTAGTATGTTAATGACTGTAGAGATGAATTCTAAGAAATAAAGATGCTTGGCAATGTAGCTATACAACCTAAATAGGAGATCCTAACCCTGTGTTTCATTTTGACAATATAATCCCAAAGAAACAAAAAAAAAAGTAGCAACATCTTTTTTCCCCTAAGATATTTTTGGTGGACATTTTTTTCTATTTGCTGTTATATCAAAGAATAAATCTTTGATTTATTTATTGAATATTTATTGAAAACAGTGCTAACAAAAATCAAATTCACAAATAGCCAACTTGAGGTTCTGAAATTTAATTAGAAGTGACAGCTGTGCCTGCTTCTGTCTTTGGATAAAAATATGCATGGATTTTGAGGAGGAATTAGAAAGGGGGGTGTGTGTGTGAGAGAGAGAGAAACCAGAATTATTTTCCTTCAAAACAAGGGTTTGGGCACAAATGTGTCTTATTTAACTGAACAATCTCTTCCAGACTCCCCTTCCCCATTCCTATATTCATATCTTTGAAGTAAAACCTTAAACTTAAGTAATAAGGTTATTGGATACAGGAGTTTCCTCCAATATCAAGCTGCCACATCAAATCTTCTTAAGATACAGAATTAGTATACATAAGAAATCCTTTATTATTAACTTAGAGAAATAAAATTTATACTATAAGGGACCTTTGCTATTTGTCTGGATTTTTGCTACATTATCAAAATTTAAATTTGGTATCTGTCTTAAACAATGAACATGGATCATATTCATGTCAGGTTGATATTGAATCAAAATTTAAATATAAATATTAATATTAAAATTTAAATATAAATAGTTAAAATATAGTATCCTAGTATTGAAATTACCTTTTTTACCTAAGAAAATATCTAAGCATGAGTTTGACGAAAGTGATCAGTTCTTGTACCTAAACTTCGAGTAGGCAAAGCCTGATTTCCAGGTTCTCTCTGATTTATTGGTTATAAGAGCAGCCCTTATCATGTATCCTGATTTTCTGTCAGGTAGACATTTTCCTCTTGAAGTTATTCAGGCACAACAGTCATTCAGCAGGACTGTGACTCTGAGGGAGCTGTGACTATCATTAATGTGAAAGCATCTCTTGGGACTTTGTCAGGGTCAGCAAACCTGAGATTCTTCCACATGGTGCCACATGGTTGCATTTTCCTTCGTCTTTTGCATACACAGCAGGTTCTCCTTATTTAACTGGATGAGTTAACCAATCACTTAATGTGTTTCTGTGATTTTTTGGTGAGGTTTATTGTGCATGGCACTGCTTGCTTGCTTCTTTGTACCATTCTGAGTCGGTGACTGTCTTCCTGTGGCTTGAATGTCTTGTCAGTCTTGGTGGAAGCCCACAGAAGGAACTATGTGGGAAAGGTAACTCCCTTTCAATCTTTCAAAACAATATCTCAAAATCTCTCTGAAGGACCTACTTTTGCCTCTTTGCCTGCCTCAGTCTCTAGGCACAATGGAAACAGAATCATAGAGTCATAGAGTGGTTTAGGTCAGAAAGGACCTTCAATGGTCATCTAGTCAAACCTCTCTGCAATGGGCAAGGACACTTTTCTTTAGACCAGGTTGCTGAGAGCCCCTGTCCAACCTTACTCTGAGTACTTCCAGTGATGGGATGTACACAACATCTCTGGATAATAAGTTCCGGTGTCTCATTGCTCTTGCAGCTGAATCTGGGGCCTCTCTCTCAAAAATTACCAGTGTGTAAGAAGAGGATGGATAGGTAAGAGCTATAATCAAAATAATAATTTCAGAGTAACAGTTTAATGTAGTATTTCCTTTGCTTATGTGGCATCTTGCTTGAGTCACCATGTAGTTCTAATGGTGCAGACAGACCACTAAGAGGAGCTGGCTTTTACAAACTTACAATGCTTTCATCAATAAATGTTAGAAGAGATATGAACAGGTGCTGAAGTACAGTATGGTGTCATAAGCCTAAGGGACACCTTTTAATACTAACTTGCAGAGTACTTAAGATCCTACTTATACAGTCCCTGCACTGCATATAGGCCACATTGGAAAGTACTGTGAGTTCCTGATTTTCAAGCATACTTGCCCCTGATAGGTTGATCCTGTTCTACACCATAGCAATTGTCAGCAATCTACATGTAAGGTTGTGGGATTTAATAGCACTGGTGCAGAGCAGTATAGACAGACACTATTTCTACGCTTTCCTGTGAGTATTGGATACAATGCCCCATAACTCTTGGTACTGGATGTTTCTGGGGTCCTTTCTCTGTAAGTTAAAGTTTGAATGAGTAAGTAATAGATGATTCTGGAGTAAAATATTGGCTCATGAAATGCTTAGAAGAAATGTAAGCTAAAGTCATGCTGGCGAAGCCAGAATAAATAGTAGTGTATTTAAGAAGTGACATTTCAAACAGGTAAGGGGTAGAAAAAGTAGAAGAGTAGGAAAAGCAAGTTTCACAAAGGACACTGTTTTTTTGCACTGTTTTTTGTTTGGTTTTGGGTTTGGTTTTTTGTTGGTTTGCGGTTTATTTTGTTTGGCTTTTTAAGCTTTTAAAAGACGCAGTCAGTTTGGGTCCATTTAATAGCTTCAGTGAATTTAGCTGTATTAAAGCTAACTAAGCTTGCTATCTCTGTTCTTTATATATCATGTCAAGACACCGTTTCAGAACATGGCTATCTATTAACCATAAAGGAAGCCTACTTAACAAATTCAGCTAATGTCTAACTTTTAAGCAGCTTAAATCTTGTAGCATAAATCCAATATTTAATGTCAAAAAGTACATGTTAAGTCTCCAGATTGGCTGAAATATCTTCCTCTTATTAAGACAGTTTTGCATTGTACTTCAAACCTGGCAATATATGCAGTATTTTTTAAAACTTTATACACAAATGCTTTTGTTTCCTTCCTAAGGTCCTATGAAACAGTTTTGTCTATATTAAAGCATTCTTAAGAAAGAGAAACACTGAACTAGCAAAAGGTAGAATAATGAATATGAAATGTCTGAGTATCACTTTTTCTCAAGATTTATCTGTCATGAAATGTGTTATGAAAAATGCACTTCACCAGGCAACTGGCAACATTAATAACTCAAAAACCAGAAAATATGCATAAAGAAAGTTTTAATGTAGTTTGATGCAATCAGCTACTGCGTTTATTCAATCTGGTTAACTTTAATATCTGTTATTAAATTTTGTGACTATTGTACTTATTTAAAAGTGTGCACGCACATGTTTTTTGCTTTTGTTGCAAACAAGAGGATTAAAATTCATGTTTTACTGATCTCATTATTCAGATTTTACTTAGAGAATTATTTACAAGTAGTGATAACAGACTACATATCAGCTGGTTTTGCTTTCTGGCTTTTTTTGCATGAGTTTGTCAAATTTTTCTCAATATCATGCTTATTGTGGCAGAGACTCTAAATTCTTTTATTGGACAGATGTAATGTGTCATTTGCTTATTTTTTATTATGATGATGAACCTCTGATTCAAACTAGTATGTGATTAAGTTGAACAGAAAGTCAAAAATCATTCCTGATTTCAGTAACTGTTGGAGGATCCAGGACAGACTACCATTTTTTAAAATATACTAAACCTGACCCTCACTATCTCGAGTCAGAGAGTTTCTCACCATTGTCTCATACTTAGACCTTGGGACTCCCTCAGAGAAACCTGGTCTGATGATGGAGGAGCGTGTCTTCAGTCACGGTCTTGCCAAGGTGGTGAAGAAGGCATTAAACTAAACTTGTCAGGGGAAGGAAACCTCAATCCATCCCTCTCCTACCAGTCTGACGCTGGTGCCAGAAGGAGATGCCCAGAGCCTGGAGAGGGAGCACAGGTCAGCAATGGAGCACTTGATGAGCAGCACAAGGGACTTACAGACACTCCAGTCAATAAGCCAGCATCATCAGGGTCTCAAACACCTTTATGACAGTATACATAGAATGGGAAACAAGCAACAGGAATTAGATGTGTGTGCACACCTGACATGCTATGACCTTATTGTCATCATGGAGACATGGTGGAATGCCTTCTGCACCTGAAGCATTGGAATGGAAGGTTCTTATCTCAACCTGTGGGAGTTGCATTCTTTGGATTCTCCACGTAGCAAATTGCGTGGCTGATTTATGGCCTAAACCACGACAGTTCTTTTTGGCGCCCAACGTGGGGCACGAAGGGTTGAGATAACGACAGGATTGATAGCCACTCGTCACAATGCTGATTTATTGGTTCTGGAAGTTGTTGCTCTTGATTCTCTCGAGTTCATGGTTTCAGCATGTATTTGCTATCTTAGCATTTTTCAGATATGGGTTTTGGGTTAAGGTTCTCGCTTCAGTGTACTTTATTGGAGTGGCTTGTAATACGGACGGGCTCCGGAAGCAGGGTGGGACAGAGATGGACGTGGCCGTGGACTTGTACGTGGCCGCTCGG
>JAOEHX010048462.1:0-42548 GCA_025448015.1 Bolborhynchus lineola | reverse complement strand
GGGAAGCTGGGAGGAAGCAGAGACAGGACACCTGACCCAAACTAACCAAAGAGGTATTCCATACCACAGCATGTCATACCCAGTATATAAATTGGGGGCAGTTACCCAGAAGTGTTACATCACTGCTTGGGTCGGTCTGGGTATTGGTCAGTGGGTGGTGAGCGGTTGAATTCTCTTCCCTTGTTACTTCCCTTATCATTATTATTATTGGTGGTAGCAGCAGTGGTTATACCTTAGTTATTGGACTGTTCTTAACTCAACCCATGTGAGTTACATTCTTTTGATTCTCCTCCCCATCCCTCCGAGAGCAGGGGGAAAGAAGGGCGGAAGTGAGTGAGCAACTGCATGGCTGAATTGCAAGCTGGGTTTAAACCATGACAGTACCAAGGATCCACGGCCAAGCTCTGATAGAGCACAACTTGACTCAAACTACTAGGAATGAGTGGGAAGAAAGTCTTCAGGGCAAAAATTATAGACAGCGGTAGGGCTGTTCAGATGGCACCAGCAGTAGCCTTGGGATTCAAGTGGAAAACACCAACATGGAAATAGATACGACAAAAAAAACCCATAAGAGGTTTAGTTGGGGTAGTCAGTCTAGCTGAGGACTAATCACAAGTCATTGAGATCACTGAGTTGTCAGTGTATCAGTCCTGACCCAGCTGGTGGTAGATGGCAACCATGGAGGCTGACTCTTCTCTACAGACTGATGCTTGCCTCACCAGCAGACTCTTTGGGTGCCTTTACACAAGTGTGAAATATACTAAAATGCCTAATATTTCATTAAATCCTAGCTAGCGTCTTAGTGTGCTAACTGTATAAAGCAGTTACGTATTGGCTAAGTTGTCTGGTTTCTGTTTGCAGAGTCCCTTTACATTTGACTGAAAATGCCCAGGTAAAGTGAACCACAAGAGGGGCCATAACATGACTGGAGATTAGTTCTAAGCTTTGTTATGTCTCATTTTTAACTATTAAAGATCTCCACATGCTTCCTATTGGATTGTTGACACCCTCTTTTTTGCTGCTTAGAGGTGAATTTGTATTCATGTACCTGATGTGAGCTATGTGACACCAAAGCAAATATTTTAGCAGTCCATAGACAGCGCTGCTTGTGCAGCATGAACTTGTTCTACAGCAATTGGGGCTGTTTCAGTGTTGGGGCCTCCCATGTATGTCGGAGTACATAGCTTAGTATTGATCCACTATACAGCTGCTACTCCAGTTCACGGCCTTAGGTTTTTGTCAATATTCACCAATACTGAATTATAACACCCTATGTTTTACCAATGTACTTTATTCTCAGTGTTCAGCTTTCCAGCTAAACATTTTCACTCCCTTTTCTCTCTGTTGATCTACTGATGTTCTTTAAATCTTACTTCAGATACCTTTTCTGATTGCAAATATAGTGTAGTTTCATCCTATGAATGCCCCACTCTTATTCCAGGCCTTGGTGTAACTCTGCAGGTGCAACTCAAGCCTGATTTGAGAACTGTTCTTTATTCTTGCACCGACACTTTTGAAGCTTCAGCCTATAACCTCCCACAGCCAGTGTGCGCCCCTTGCATGCTAATAGAGCACATGGGTGTATTAAATCGAAAAGGAATTAACCATTGAGGGAACTAGTTAAACAATGATACTCTTTCATGGAAGAGAACCAAAGAAAAAGACTAAAGGAGAATTACTTTAATGAGGGATGTTTTTCAGTGTTTTATCTTGTAGCTGTGGGCTGCTGCAGAGAGATCAGAGCCAACAGTGCAGATGAATGCTGGAACTCCTAAGTGCAGAGCATTAATCCCAGTTTGAGAAGAAAAAAACCCATCACACTTAAAAACAATAAACTGTTTAAATACAAATCCTGTCTTTGATTTTTGCCCCTTACAGAAGCAACAATGTGAGTTCTCTCTGTAGGGTGCAAGAGGGGAGAAAGCCTTTCATTTTTCAATATCCCAAACATTAACGATGCTACCAGAGACGTGTTTTGATGTTTCCCTCAGAAGGAGAGGAGTTTGTGAAACAGTTAAAATCTCCTTTCTTACCTCCTTTTCAATTTCAGCAGCCCCAACCTTGGGGAGAGACCAGGAGACAGATACCTCTTCAAACAATCTAACACATGGATTAAATGTGCTTTTCATTGCTAGTGGATGGATTTAGAAGTGACTCAAATACCGTACACAGTGTTGGCTGTGTTGATAAATCAGCAATGCAGTAATGATGTGGCCTTAAGCTCTTCCCCCACCAACTACTAAAGCAACACTAGCCAATAATCCTGCCTTTGAACTCCAGCCTACCACTTTTCATCACCTGAACTTCAAACCAGTTCTGTTTTTCTGATCCTGTTCCTCCCTCTATCTGTAACTCGAGAATCCTCACACTGCGTGGGTCAGCGCTGGGGCCTCATGAAAACTCCCCTGCCAGGGCGCATTCTTTCTCTCACCGCATGTGCGTGACTTCGAGCACCACCTCATGACAGAGAGAGACAGGAATTTTTTCATTATTGTCATAACTTACCTTCCTCAAGCACCTTTTATCCCAAAGGACAGCACTGCAGTTTGCAGATAGAGACAGATTCCACTTTTAACTGCCTGTTTCAACTCCTTTTAGCTTTTGAGTAACCGATGACAATTTTAGACTGTGCATCATGCTCTGCATGAAAATCACCTTTCTACAGAGTTTACCATGAAGTCTGCAATGTTCAAAGGAGGATTTTTCAGCTGAGTGTGAATTGACCAGTACCCTCCATTTTGTGCTGGCGTTCTGCATGGAGGGGAATTTTCTCTGCGGTTCCCCATTGTAACAAGGTGGATGCAATGGGCATAAGGCTGCTTCAATTCTGTGGGACTGATGCAGAAAAAGATTCATAAAAGGAGAAACGAAAAGCAGGATGGCTTTGGGAGCACTAAGTAGGTATATAAGTTTGGCAGAATGCCATTCCCCGAGCAAGAACATCAGAATCTCTCTTCAGATTAAGAAAGATGAGGCCTAAATCATGTCAGTACAGTCTGACAGCAGCATCTCAAAGAGTTTAACACCATTACGCTACACCAATTTGGGTCAAAATTCAGTAGTAACAGTGCCAGGGAAGGTCAGCATCTATGAAGAGTTTACCACTCAGGGACTGCTCAGGTTTAGCCCTGCTCGACCTCATAAATTATCATCACAGAAGGAGGGCATAGTTGCAACAACATGCCTACTTAGAAGAGCCATGTGAACAAAAGTTTTTATGCCTGCAGCACGCACATCTCTAGTGTGCAGCTCAATCCAGTGAGATACAGCACAAGCTACTGTGTCTTTGTTTGGCTCTGCAAGAACAACCTGTTGGACTGACGAGTAACCAGGGACTGAATTCAACCCTGAACATCTGTACAGCAACTCCAGATGACATTTCAGCAGAAACAATGGAGAAGGGACTCACTATCTAGAAAAGCTGTGACAGATAAAAGCTTTGTTTTCAGCAGCTAAGCCACATACAAGTGGCATGGGAATATTTCTTTCCAAAACCACAAACCTCTTACTACGGAATTAACGGTGCAGCTCCACTGACTGTCAGTGATAAGACGGTAAAATTTATAAGGGACAACAAGTCACTAAACCACTCAGCACTGTCACTTTTAAGTTTTGTCTATCCTGCCATCCAGAGCAACGCATAGCACTTGGGCTAAGCCTCTGCGTGCAGACAAAATAAACCTCCTAGGAATTGGATTCACAGAACAAACTTTCAGGACTTTCTAACCAACAGCAGTTGGTAAGAAATGCCCCAGTCTAGGATAGTGCTTAATATTCCTGAAGAACCTGGGTCTTCTTCCAAACATGACAGAGCTGTGCAGCACCATGGGAAGCCTGTGCAACAGCAATCCCAAAAGAGAGTAGCATGATACTGTGCAGTACTGTGAGAATATAAAATCACAAATCTTTGCTGTGCTGGAAGGGTTGGTGTGGAGGACTAGGCTGGGGGAAGCACATCCTTCTGTTTGCCCACCTCCTCCCTCAGTTTCCAGCTGGTCAGATTCAGCTGAGGCACAGCGATCTGTTCTGCAAAAGCACTGCCCTATTGTTTCAGGTAACGAACAAGATGGCACTGAGTCCTCATGCTCTTCCTCTACCATGCAGTACTTTCTCCGTCCTTTCAACACCCCCTTTGCTCCTTAATACCTTTCCCACACAGCTCCCCCCACTCAAGTCTCAGAGCCATGCTCACTCCATACCTTGTAGTAGCTCTCCTTTCCTCTGGCACTTTGGTAGAAAGCAGGAGGTGCATTAACATCCAAGGGAAGGAAGAGAAGGAGAGCTCAGCCTGTATCAGGCTCCTCCCTGCAGTGACAGTATGCCACATCAGTAATGCGTCCATGTGTGCGGACGAGGACAGTCAGGAATGGGCATGGGGACAGAGGGAGAGGCACAGAATAGCGTCTCTCACAGGGCACAGTGGGGTATGGACAATTACCAGTCTGTAATGATGGAAATATTTGGAACATTGCATATTTAAATTGGTGTCAGATCAAAAGGACCTGCCCTTACTGCTGCTTCAGCCCAGGCTGGTTTAACAGCTGAATAAAGGAGGGTACTGTCCCACAAAAAGTGCAAGTTCTACCCAAATAAGGAAAACAGAAAAGAGCACAGATCTGTTAAATGAGTTAAATGAGAAACCATAATAAGTCCGTTGAAAAGCATATCCTGAGGAACAAGTGGCTGAAGACATAAAAACATGTAATAAAATTGTTTTCAAAGACAACAGAAGCAGGAAGACTGCCAGAGTGTCGGTAAGGCTGACAGATGACTGAGATGTAAAAAGAGTGTTCAAAGAAGATAACGATGAAGCACAAAAGCTAAATTAATTCTCTGCATCTATGTATCTCCTGTGAGGATGCAAGGAGCTCCCCACACTTAGGTATTCCTGGCAGAGAAGAGCCAGGGGAACTGTCTCAAGCTAAAGAACTGGAAGACAAGGTTTAAGGACAAACCAGTAAACAAACACGAGTAAATCCACGGGTTCAATATTTTAGAAATCTTGACTGAAATCTAAACTGAACATGAAATAGTAAAGGTTGAGCAATTAAACTGTGGCATACAATGAAAGACCTAACCCAGTCTTGGCACTAGCAGAAAAAACAGCAAAGGCAGTGCCAGTGTTTGAAAAGCATTTAGAGGGGATGCAGGGGGCAGAACACCTAACTTCTGCATGTCTGAAACTGCTAGAAACAACTATAAAGAAAAGAATTACTGGCCATAAGAGAGAAGTAACATAGCAATTACCCCTCGGATGGCTTTTGTAGAAGGAAGCCATAACGCAGAAATCTGATTGAGTCCTTTGAAGGAGCTGAGCATGTGGATACAGGTGATCACTTGATATAAAACATATATTTTTAAATCATTTGTGATATTTCCCTGAAGACTCTTAATAAACCTCCTAAGCTTTCAAAGAATATGAGGGAAGGTCCTATAGAGGTTTAACAACTGATTAAAAGATACAAAAGAACTTGAATGAGCTGTTAAACGTATTTCATAATGATCTGGGAAAAATGAAATGACAAAATGTATTGATGAGAAAAAAAATCATGGTAATAAAAATTAAAACTGATCACAAAGACTTGCAAATGGTTTTCAAAATACTGTTGAAATGCAAGATGAATCTCAGTGCTGATGACTGCTAAGTAATGGACATGGGAATAAACAACCTTACCTATATGAACACAGCAATGAAATTAAAATTAGCAATTCCCACTCAGGAAGGATACCTCTGAGTTCCTGTGGATAGTTCCATCAAGTGTCAGCTCAGTGGAAGTGAAAAAGGCAGGTTTGAAAATGTCAGGAAAGCGGTAGAGAACAAAACAGAAAGCAACATCATGTCACTTTACAAATCCCTGGGGCATCTGTTTGACTACTTGTTTCTTGAAGTCAATAGCTAATTCTCATCTCTCCATCTCAAAAATAGGGACAGTAATGTTAGAAATAGCAGAAAGAAAGTAGTTAAGGATGACCAAAGAATGGAAAATTCCTGAACAAGGACCACATTAAACAGACTAAGATGCTTCACCCTAGGGAAAAAAAAAAAAAAAAAAAAGAAGTTGAGGGAGTAAATGGAAAATCAGTGAGAATAGAAAATAATGAAAATCATGGAAAAGGCAATCAGGAAATTTTTATCCATCGCTTCTCATAACATAAGCACTATTAAGCTCATTCTCAAGGGTGTTAGAATTAGGGAGGCCCTAGTAGAAAAAGCTTCACTGTGTACTTGCCTTGTTCTAACCCTTCTTTCACAAACTGGTGTTGCTGGGCACAGCATCATGGACTGTGTGGAACTGTAACCTGACACGATTCACCCTTTCCTAGGAACCACAGTACTTCACAAAAAATCACCACAATGTGCTAGTCTAAGACAATTGGTCCAGCAGCAGACAGTGGCAGTGTTCCCCTGCACCCATCACCCTTTGCAGAGGCAATAATCTCCCTAGAACACCTGTTAGTTAAGACAGGCTGTAAATTACGAAGCACTCAAACCAGCGATCGGCAGAAACAATGAGAATTCCCTCTGAAGAGGATAATTCCCAATATATTTTGCTGAAAAAAATATACAGGCGCAGAAAGCAGGGAGGTATAAGAAGAGGTATAAGCAGCTAGCCCTTGTCATATTGTGAGAAGTTTTACATGTGGCTATCACTGTACACATCAAGAATATAAACTTCTGTACAGGCAGGTGGGACACCAATCCTCACAAGCTTTTTGTTTTTAAGCTATGTTCATTCTCATGCTTTGTGAAAGGCCTGACACATTACATTACATTACACATTAGAATGACCTATTTTCTCTTTTTCTACCATGATGTGATCTAATGGGCCCCCCAGCTAGAGCGCTGCTGTAAGCTGTCACTAATGCTCGCTGCCTGACAATGTCACAAAACACTGTCTGACTCCTGTTATGTATCCAGAACTATTCCATGGTAATATTAAATCTATTCAGTGTTGAGCCATAAAAGACATGGCTTTCTATACCTTAAACAAAAACACTCAATAGTGGCAAGCCCCCACAATAAAAATGGATAGGAAATAGGATAGGATAGGAAATAACTCTTTTCTTTCCTCTATATACTTCTCCTGTCACTAGTAGCATGCTAACTTCCTCACAATGTGGAATACACGTGTCACAGCTTGTTGAAAAATATTAAGAAACATCCATATATCTCAGCCATAATTAATGGAAACAAACCTTATGGGAAGGGCATTAGACTCCATGCTTCCACGTTTTAGCCAATCTCTATTAGGCAACTGGATAAAGCCCAAGCCAGGCAGACAGGTTATTCCACATCTACCTGCTGCATACGTCTTATGTCATCACCTACTACTGGCACAACCTAGATGGGACAGTTGAACCATGGCTGTGATAGAGTCTGGGAAACCCTGGAATAAAAAAGCTCAATGCAGATAAACTTACACCTGCTTTGACACTTTAGTGACTGACCCCCAACAGTTGTCTCAACAAACATCTCTGCAAACTGCCTAAGAATACATTGCCTAAAAAAAATTTTTAGTAATTTCTTGCTGGGTTGGAATTTTCAAGAGAAAATACTTTTTCCAAGGCATTTTATTCCCTTTAGTTTCTATCTGGGAAGCATGGGAGCAGCCAGAAAGAAAACAAAAGGGAAAAGCAAAAATGGACAGGAGAAAGAAAAGGAAAAGGAAAAAGGGTTGTTTCTAATCAAATACACAAATCAAATATTTATCCTGCTCTGAATTTTTTGAGTTGAAAATATACGAAAGATTAAGTGGCTATGTTTCATTTGTCTTCAATTGAAACTACTTCCCTGTGTTTTTAATTAGTTTGCCTCCAGAAAGTATCATTGCCAACAAGGGAAACAGAAGTCTAAGTGTAGAAACAAAGGAAATTTCAGTTGTTACGTTTTGTTGTAAGTAGTAACTCAGCATCTGTGGATTCAGAAGCATCAGGGCTATAAATCCACATACAGCTAAATGTTATGAATGGAAGCTGTCTGATCTTTCCTGATCTCCCATCTATTCATGCTCTCACATTCAGACATGCTCCATATACAGCAATTTATCCTTTCTTGCCACTTTGCTTTCTCCAAACAGCTGCTCAGGCTGTCCACAGTGACAGGTCATTAGTGGACAGTTATTTCTTTCAGGACTGAGTGCACAGGAGTGGCAGTGCTATAAAAGCTTCTCTGCAGAGCTCCATGAACTGATCCAGGCAGAGCTCTGTCCCACTTTACTATGCTTCCTGTAAGCAAAGAAAGCTGTTATCTTGAAAGCTCTACACCTTGTTACTCACCTGCAGCAGTCCTGTTTGGTTATGTCCTAGGATTTTCAAACAGCTCTGTCAACAGCATTAGCTGCATAGCTGTTGCTATTCTAGGGCTGGCCTTGTCACCATCACCCTCATAAACCACATTCAGTTTAGCTAGTATGACTACAGCCTACTGTGCTTGCACATGTGGTATAGCCTATTCAGCCAAAGGTGTGAAGTCATTTCTCTTACAGGAATAAGCTTTAATTGTAAGAGTAGTGTTCAAATTCTACAGTTGTATATGCACTAGGAGAGTGTACAACTGCCTGGTACCATTAATGTAGCACCATTTACTACAAGGAGATGTGGCTTTAATCCTGAACAACAATGCTAATTTGCTATTTATTTGATTCATGTAACCTTTCACTTCATTCTGCTAATTCATCTCCAAAGATACCCCCTACCATTCCAGCTGATGAGCATCTCTGTACTTCTGAGATATTTTTCTTTGGGAATATATTGCTATGATCATCTAGTTTCCTACTCTAAAAAAGTACTGGCAAACTCAATGATACTTAATATTTCCTTCAAAGCCTTACAAACCTGCCAGCTTTCCCTTTTATGTTCCCCACCCCATAACTCTTCATTATTGAATTATTAGTGTCTCACTAGCAGCTTTTTGTATCTAATCAGTTAGGTTCTCTACCTGCTGCTTTGTAGGGCGATTACACTGAGCCGTGCTCATGACATCCCAGATTATCATCTTGACAGCCATTACAAGATCACAAGAACTGAACCGTCAGAGAGCTGACTGGATTTGCAGAGGAAGAAGGAGCAGATTACAATAGAGAAAGTGAAGGTTTGACTTATTTTCCTTTACTGCTAAACAATTCCCCTGAATTTCCATAGATTAACTGCTGCATTGCTGCCCAGAAGTCCAGATAAAAGCTACCTTACAGATTCCATGTTGCCAGCTCTGAGGACACATAGCCAAAGCATGCCTGTGTTGTGTAGTGCTCTGTGTCATGAGGTTTTCAACTTAGACCCATAAACTGCTTCTTAAGGGTCAACAGATGAGACCAAAGAATATCCAAGTCACCCTCAAGGAACAGCACCACACATAAATTTCTGCCTTTGCTGTGAAATCTGGAGGAATCTGCAAGCCAAAGAAGGTTGGAGACCACAGGAGAAAATGAACAGAATATGCTCCTTATAACAGCACTTTCTTGAAGCTTGTCCTAAATTTATCTTGCCTAAGAGCTAAAAAGGATCAGTTACTCATGGCAAGAAACCATGGATTCTACATCTCGACCTCTTCTCTGGAGCCTTCTCCCAGCAGGACTAGTTTCTGATCACTAAGACTCCTAAGTAATAATCAGTTGATCTTCACCATCACCTATACCATGAACTATTCCAAGTTACATCAGCAGCAAATTTGGTACATCTGCCTTTATAAGACATTGGGCTAATTCTTCTCTACAGTGTTCAAATAAAAAAACAGCTGAAGACAGAGAGAGAACTGCTGCTACTGGCAGAAAAAGGAGCCTCTTTCCAGTTTTTACAATTTGTTTATTATCATCCCTTCTGAACACTAACAAGTAGTAGAATAAGTCCTAGAGGCTTTTGGAATAGTACCTTGTGCAGTCTTGAAAGATGAACATGACAAAAATACAGGAGTCAGACATCTCGGCCATTATGATGATGGCCAATTTTGTCATTACACTATTAGAATTTGAACTGCAGATAAGCTAAGCAGGGGCTGCATGCCTATCAAGCCAAAATCAATATGGGCTGCATGAGCTCCTGATTTTTGTCTTTGCTGCATGGAAGCAGTAGAGGGAGGGAAGGAAGCAAAAGAAATAAAAAAATATTCCTCTTTAGTGATTTGAATTCAGTGCTGGAGTGTTTAACAAAACATTCCTTTCCAGGATTTAAATTCTCCCTGTGATGAGCACCAAGTGACTACATTTGAAGCTAGAGAAAAGTAATCTCACTCTTTATTTCTTCCCCCTCTCTGTGCTACACCCCTCTAATCATGATAAATGTATCTAAACATGCCTGATTAAGCCAGACAGATGATGCGCCCCTGATCTGACCTGATCAGGGCTCTGGAGCTGCCAAAGTGAACCTGCTGTCTCTCTATCAGACAGAGCAATAAGGGGTCGGTAATACAGCTCCATTAACTGCTTCCCACAGAATGAATTTTCCCTGACTGCTCCTAAAGAGCAGACACTTGAGGAATGCCGCCTGATGGGAAGTTGCTTTGAACAGTCTCTTTTGGCACAATTGTCGAGCAGCTCCTTCTCAAGCCCTCCAGACAAACAACTAAAATATGAAAAATGTAGCCACTTCCTTCTATGCTACTTTTTAAAACATCTCCTCTTATCTATCTACCTAACTGTCTCTCAATTTTTCTCATCTTTTCATGGTAAGCTTCAGCACTGCCTGATATGTGTTGCTGATATGCAAGTTTGTGGTTTTCAGAATTACAATCCTTCTTCCTCTGTGAATGTGCATTACGTATGCAAGGGATCTGCTTTTGCATACAGGTAGAGCTTGTACTTTTTGGATTCACAGAACTTGGGGTTGTGACATACTGTTAGATGTACCGTATCAATATATAAACATACCAAGTGTGTTCAGCATATTTGCACTAATGGGAGGTTCATTGGAGGTTAACTGGATATAGAATCATAAAATAGCTAGGGTTGGAAAGGACCTTAAGATCATCTAGCTCCAATATAGATCAGAACAAGTGCAAGAATGTACACCTCTGAATTTGTTCTGGAATCTATGCATATGTCCATATATCTGCTTTGATGCAGATATAGCTGTCTATGACCTTTGCCCCCTGAGAAGATCTACTCTTTGTGAAAGACTGCAGTTGAGAGAAACCAAAGGGGTGTCAGACAACGTATATACTCCCTGAAATCCTGGAACTACTTATCTTAAAACTGGTCTTCATTACAATTACAAGAACCTTCAATACCTTTCTGAATCACACCAGCTGTGAACAGCTCAGGGAACCATTCTGCTAGCAGCAAGTAGGATGGAGAACTGTACTTCTTAATTATACAAAAGACAAGGAGGTGGTGTGATGTTGTATTTCAGACACATTTCCTATCAGGAAGGACTTTCCAAAAATCACTTCCAAAGCAAAGAAGTCAAACAGAATTAAGAATCTGGTACTATGAGACTTGATTAAAACCAACTGAATAACCATAGACAATAAAACCCACTTACATTTACATCCAGATACCCACATACAAGGAAAGCACTTTGGAGTATCTAAATATGGGAAAGAATATTCTAAATTCATTATCTCCAGCTTTGACTGCCAGAGAGAGATTTCCAGAAAAACCTATGGTATCCAACTGTTCTGTATCCGAGCTCTTGTACTGTAACTAAATGCTCAGCAATTCTGCTGTTCATGCAGGTCTGCTTATGAATACACACTGCATGTGCAAGTGAATTCATTACATTAAGACACTGATCCAATCTGGTAAAACCAGTTTTTAATCTATATTGGACTCTACTTACAGCAATACATTGCAGTGGGATATGTGAACAAGATGCTATGAAAATCTGCTAGTATATGCTTCTGGGTACATAATATGTTTCAAATCAGCTACTGCATATTTCTTTATTTGGGCCAGCTGACAAATTTTTCTGTAAAATGGGAAGAAGAGCAAGATCAGTGACAAAATTATAATTTTTCTTGGGTTATTTTTTGTGTGTCAGATTAATCCTGGCAGCACAGATAATTGTGCAAAAACCGTAGTACTAAATTTACATCATGTGCCAGCAGATGTGCTTTTGCACAGAAGTAGAACTACAGTTAGCTCGGTAAGAAAAGGTAGTGTTTCTTTGTCCTTTTAACCATAAATCTATATTTGTACAAAATCGCATCTGACTGCACAAGTTGTGATGTTTACCAAAATATTTGCCTCATTTCTTTTCCTTATTTATTTTTCTTCTCCTTTTGCGCTTTCATGGAAGAACGAATTATAAAAGTCTAGTTCAACTTATATTTGGGTACGATAATCTACACATAAACATAGGAAATCTGATAATTAGGTAATCAGAGCCCTCTTATCTTGCCATGTTATACATAATTCCAGCTCACGGCCATCTTTGTTCTGAGAAGATCTGATACACTTCATATACAAAGCTTCACATTTAAGTAAGGACAGAGAAACTGAAATGCTACTAGTGGAATCTGCCACGTGGTATAATGAGCACTGCTGTGGTATCTTCATTGCATAATGTCACCACTTGCATATTTAACTTCTGAGCCTCTATGTTGTATTAACTATGTTTTTTCTGCATAATGGATCTTCAGGCTCAACTTCCATTTAAACACAAACCCCTTACACAAGCCCTAAGTGCTACAAAACAGCCTTTCTATAAAGTCAAGTCAGCCCATGTGCATCTGCATTTGGGAATGCTTCAGAAAGGGTTTTAAAAGCAATCAATTACAATATTCATACATTTAAAGATGAAACTCTAACAGTTAATGCAACTTTTCTTCTCATTCTAAGGTAAACATGAATGCCAGCTTGTTACTGTTCCTCAAGTTTGTCTTTGCCCAGCAATTGTACTATTTTAGGTAGAAGTGTGGAACATATTTCATGTTTGCCTGTGCATTTTTTAGTCCATTTGGATTTTGGTACCTTTGAAATTAAAGTGCAGCAGCAGTTCCTGAATGATTTAACATGTACGCAGTCTAACTCTGAAGTAGGAACAACTCTTTCTTGTTTATCTTCATCCAAAATTGAGTTTTATATCACATTGGAATAGGTTCTCATCATCTGGAATAAAAATACCCAGGTCAAACCCTCATGTAGGAATACTGGTTACTGAACTAATGTGCAGACTAAGACTTAATTAGACACAAAGAATTCCCTACATACAGATTGGACCTGGCATCTTACATTTCCCATTCCTACAGTGTGGGTGCCTTCGTGACAATGAGGTTAACTGAAACCTCCCTGCATGACCCTTGTACACACTGTAAAAATAAACATGGTCCCACTTCTTCAGTGAGCAAGTGATCGATTGCTGCTCTGCAGCAGGGAACTGCACAGCTTTCAGACTATTCAATAGATTGCATGTGGAAAAAAGGGAGCACTGCGCAAAGGGTGTGAATGAGTCATTCGACATTTCAGGTTGACTGAAGTCATTCTGCTACATTTATTTCTAATCTGGATGTGTTATCCACATTTGCATGTTAAGAAGGATGGGAAGAAAGAGATTTAAATTATTTGCTACAATACACACTTGGAAAACAGCAGACTCTGCATGTGTGTGAGAATGTGGGATTACATGCATGACTGGCTGAATGCAGCATCCTGTGAAGTGCTTTTTCTACCCTCATACAGGAATAGGCATTCTGCATACAATCCTGAACATATCTGAGCAAAAGTATGTTTGAATATGTGTGTGTCTAGGTATCTGATTATAAATGAAAGATGATCATTTGCAGTAAGTCTGAATGGAGAAACAGAGGTCCCATGAGCATATTTCAAGTGATGAGTGCACTGCATTTTCTTTGACAAATACAAATCTGAACAGCTGTGATTGAGCTGGTCTGTGTACAACTGGAGGGTAGGTATGTGTGTTGTGTGCATGTGGGTGGCAAGGAGCACCCATGAGCATGAGCAGGTAGGTGTCAGTCAATCATCATTAGTAGTGAACCACCTACTAAAAGGCTGACAGAAAGAATAATCGCAAACTCTCAAAGTATGATCTGGCCTAACACTATGCTTCGTCACTCCTGGTCATACTTCCAGTTTAAAGCTCAAATTTGCAGAGTGCCTGACTTCTTACAGTTCACCCTGAAGTCTGTTTGATCCATACATATTTAGCAACCTTAAGTGTTAAGCCATTTCAAAGTACATGCCCACCTCAGAGGCTTAGGAGCCTCAGTTAAAGAACATGGGTTTGAAACTCTAGACAAAGACACTGACTTCACTCTCTTAAGAACAAGTAGCTAGTAGACACAGATCTTAGTGAAATGCTTCAGAGGAAATATTTTCCAGAAGTGAGAGGCAAATAAAAGATACTTCATAACATACTCAAGGTTATGTCACAAGGACACAATGCTTTAAACTGAAGATGGAGCATCTCCCTGTGATTACAGAACCAGTGGGCCACACACAAACCACTTCTTGAGAAGATGGAATACAGTGGGGTGCAGCAAACAGCTCTGGTATCTCACCTCATGATAAAACCAGTTAGGTTTGGTTTTGCACAGAGCTAACAACGTACCTGCATCCAGAGGAAGAGACTCTCAGCATGTCTCATTGGTAAAGGGCACTGCCAAGATCTTCATTCTTATTTTTATTTCTTTGGTAATCCCAAATTATTTTGTCCTTTAAATTATTAAGATTTGCTTACTGCATAAAGCACTGTGGATACTCCCCTCACCTCTATTCTGGAAGTTACTGATACCATACTCAAACTTGGTGAGGGAATATAGGATGGATGTTGTCTCTCTCAGTTTGTCATTTTTACTCAGTGCCACAGTTTGCATACAAACCCCTGAATGGCAATACTTGAATCTCCATGTAAAATTGCTTCAATGAAGACAAAAGTGCACATTCATGACGTCCACATTCACAGAATCACGGAATGGTTTGGGCTGGAAAGGACCTTAAGATGATTCAGTTCAAACACGCCTGCCTCACACTAAATTCTCATTCCCTGAGAATCTGCTTTGGTCCCACCAGCTCACTTAGCTTGAGAGCACGATCATTCTACCTCTACTTTGTTCTCAGGCTAAGAAATGGGTGTGTACATATTTAAAGAAGCCAGATATTGCATTCACAGTTGTTCCTATAGTTATGCTCCACAACACATTGTGCTGATGTTGCCCAAGGCTCTGTCCAGCCTGGCCTTGAACACTGCCAGGATTAGCGTATTTACCACTTTTTTGGGCAGCCTGTTCCAGTGCCTCACCACCTTCACAGTAAAGAACTTCTTCCTTCTACCTAACCTGAACTTCCCCTGCTTAAGTTTAAACCCATTGCCCCTTGTCCTATCACTACAGTCCCTAATGTAAGTCATGTTAATTCTCAAATGCTTCATTATCTGAAAGCCTAAACCCTGAGCCTAGTCTAGCAGATTCTGTCCTATTAAGCAGTGAGAGCCATTCTGGTTCAAAAAGTTTAGAGAAAACATATTCATATATTTGTTTGGGTGGCAACTGAAGGCACATTACTGCAATTACGACTTATCCACTGTGCTTGTATTTACTTTGCATAGAAGATTAAAAGGAATGAAATGGAAATCCAATTTTTATTAGAGAGTCCACTCCAAGGCACAGTTACTGAGGTACATAAAGGTCTAGCAGCCATTGAAACTGGTGAAATGAGAGGAGACTTCACACAAAAGGGCTCTGTACAATCCATGAGGGTTATACTGCGAACTCTGGATGTGCCAAGGATACCATAGCATAGGTAATGAGGGCAGAGGCACAACATAGAATCATAGAATCTTAGCACTGTTAAGGTTGGAAGAGACCTTTAAGAATCATCTACAACAGTTACAAACTAGGCCACAGATCCCCTGAGAATCTGCTTTGGTCCCATCAGCCCACTTAACTTGAGAGCACAATCATTCTACCTCTGCTTTGTTCTCAGGCTGAGAAATGGGTGTGTACATATTTAAAGAAGCCAGCTGTTGCATTCACAACTGTTCGTACAGTTATGCTCCACAATATATTGTGCTGATGACAGTGTTGTCATATAAGAATCACCCAATGAAAAACAGCTGAAAACAAAAAAACTCCAACAACTTAACACCACCCTCCCAGCAAACTGATATCATATTGACAGCCTGCTGGATTGGTTATTGTGTTTATATGTTACACCTATTTTCCTTACTTTTTCACTGTCTTTCCTATTCATAAGGCAAACTACTTGAAGCAAATAGTACTCTCCCATATGGTGCAACTTAACAAAACCCAATGGGTCAGAACCATTAATAGAATCATACAATAATTAGGTTAAAAAGGATCTTTGGAGATCATCCAGTTCAAGCCCTTGCTCATGGCAGGGTTAACTGAAACAGAGGAAGTTTAGATTGGATTTGAGGAAGAAATTCTTTACTGTAAGGCTGGTGAGGCACTGGAATTGGTTGCCCAGGGAAGTTGTGAATGCTCCATCACTGGCGGTGTTCAAGGCTGTGTTGGACATAGCCTTGGGTGATATGGTTTAGTGGCAGGTGTCCCTGCCCATAGCAGGGGGGTTGGAACTAGATGATCTTAAGGTCCTTTCCAACTCTAACTATTCTATGATTCTATAACATGAGAATGTAACCTGATTTTTCTACAGTGACTACTCTAATGGAACACCAACCTCATTCAGGCAATGATATAAATTATATGCATGTATAGATCAAAGAGATATGAAAAATCATTTAGGTAGAAGATGTGCATTAAATGATTTCAGATTTCCTTTCAATATACGTTCATAAGATACTGACTTCAGTGCTACACTCCAATTACACAGCTGCATATTATCAAAACATACACTATAATGAGGCTAGCACTACAATCATCTGCTGACTTCTGTGTGCTTAATAACCTCATTATGTAACTTTTAAAAATGGTTATTCATAGATAAAATTCAGAAAATAATGCAAAAGAGGAAAGGAGGAGAAAACTCCAGAATGGAAAAAAACCACCCCAAAACCCACGGCTAAGCACTGTGAAAAACACTGTATGCGATGCACCTAATACAGCCTGCAGGAAGGTGCTTCTCTTCTACACACCTTAGGTAGTCTGCAGAAGAAAGTCCTGAGAGCTACAAAGTGTTGAAACCATGCAGCGCTCACCCTTCAAGATGTATCATGAATGTGTTAAGGGCTCTACAGAGAGAAACCTGCCAGTGGCAAGAATAACTTGTCAAAAGACTTAAACAAGGCCCGTGCACTGTGACAAGATTTAACCCTTCAAAACAGTGATTAGTGTGATTTCTTCCATGATCAATGGGATTTTATCCAAAATAATTGCGCCTAAAAAAATTCTCAATGCTGCAATTCTGCTTACATATGAAAAAACCGTAACCCTATGTGGTAACCCTATGTGCTCACTGCACTTCTATTTTCTATTCCATTCTCTATCAGCTTCTTCTACTCAGATCTTTTCTATTTGCTATCAGAGTTAAGGAACTGCAGTGTTCCGTTTCATTACTATTTCGTATCTTGCTATATCTAATTACAGTAGACTGTCCCTTTTGTCTTAAAGATGAGTCTTGCTTTTTCAGTTTACCTTTACAAAAATAGTTGTATTTAATAAAGTAATAGGTTTTGTAAAATAAAATATCCCCAAAGCATTCACTGAATCTTGGGATACTGTTTTATTTTCTGCTCTGTCTGAAAGTGGTAGGATTTTGATCATCTCTGCAGATCAAGGGAAATGTGTTCAGCCCTTTCAAAGCTCAAGTCAATTAGGCATATTAAAATCCCATAGCAAAAGTTGATGCATTCAACACCACCCCCTTAGAAATGTCACCCCAGGATTGTTTAGACTGAACAGGAGAACTACATTTCAAAAGAACATCCTGTTCAAAAACTAAAACCCATTACAAACAAACAACAAAAAAAAAAAAAAAAAAAAAAAGTAAAACTAAACATATCAAATAGAAAATTGTTCAAAACTACAGTAACTCATTAAGAAAATAGCCACTCTTTAACCCATGGGATTCCCAATGCATTTGGTTTAAATTCAAACTCACACTGTATATCTGGTATCCTGATAGCCCTCATGTAGCAGTGCTTGCTTGGCAGGGGCCACACACTGCTGTAGTTTCTCCCTGGTGTGTCTCCCAAATAAGGGATTACAGCTGGTCCTTTGGCTCCTCTTGCAAAAACTACACAGCACTTTAATTAAGAAATACTATTATTAACTCTTCTTTTTGCCACTGTATCACCAAGAATAACACTTCTCTGGACACCTGGTTAGGTGAGCTGGTAAGCCTGGATATTAAAATATGACTGTGCCCTTTGACGCCAGCTTTACCCTGGACAGTACCTCCAGTTTGGCTTCTGCTTTCCCTATGTATCTCTCCCTTCACCTAACAATGAAATCCATCCTCCAGTGCTTTTCAGGAGTGCACAGCAGGTTAGGAGCAGAAGCAACAATAGCCCAATTAAAATCAAAATCTCAGATGTGCAGAAGGCAAAACATAATCTGCCTGAGCTCTCAGAGCAAATGCCTTTAGACTTATGCAATTAGCTGAAGGATAATTGATGACCACATGCATCAACCTACAGTTGTGGTTCTCATGTGCAAGAAATGTGCTAGGGCATATAATTCAGTATTGACTCAGAGGAAAACACTTGATTCTCTCTGATATACCTACCTCATCACCTGTTTCCTTAGATGTCTCCTCTAAATTACTGAAGAAATCATAAACTGCTTAGAATGCTCAAAGCAGTGGCTACAAGTGTGCTACCATTCCTAGTGTCTCTGTAAGTTACGGTATATAAAGAATGGTAAAAGCTCTTTAGCTGGCTATGGAGAGGAAAGGAATCTTTCAGTTGAGAGTGGTACCCCTGATGATTTATTACAGTGAGACAGTAATAACACAGGTAAAAGCAGACACGGGAAACTTTGAGGCACTACCAAAGATACAGAAATTGAGTCAGAATAAAACCTTCTTCTTCTGGAGTACCAATGGCTACTGAAAGAACTGTTCTGAAACAAATGCCCTGGTACAAAACCGCTGGGAGAGTTCTTTATTCAAACAAGCCATTCACCTTTCCTCCTTTCTACTTCCCACTCTTCATTTACCTTTCTCTTCAGAATGAGGACTTGCTGATGCCTGGATTTTCTTTGGCTACGAGTTTGCCAGCCCCTCAAGAACTGATGTGGTTAGGTTTTTTGGGGTGGTTTTTTTTTTTTTTTTTTAGTTGTTTTTTGGTTTTTTTTTTTTGTTTTTGTTTGTTTGTTTGTTTGTTTTTTAAATTAAGATTGCTACTGCATAGTAAATTCCCAATGGATTATTACCTTGATGTAGCTGTTTGTTTGAGGCACCTTCCAGGCAGGTGTCTTGTATTGATCACAGCTAGCTACACTGCCATCCAGACACCTGTGCTTTCTCTTTCCTGAGATTCCACGCTGAGGAATATACTTGGAGTAAACCTCTTGCATGTTAAAATACTGCCTGAAGATATAACCTCTGTCAGTGCAAAGCATTCAGTGTAAACAGCGTCTGAAAGTGAGTTGAAGTCTTTCTGTAAAAGAACTAATCAATAATAAAACTCAGGATGCTTAAAGAGCTGACTGCCAGAAGCTCTGGAGACTTAAGAATAGGATTTCTAAACCCATTCTGCAGTTGCTTTTTTGTAATGAGTTATTAATTTCTACAGACATCATCTTGTGATTGCTTCAACTTTGTTTTTCACAGTGACCTCAACAGTCAACAGGAGCAAATCAGAACAGTGTTGAAAAACAGTATATTAAATAAAGAAATGAATTTGTCATGTCTGTGTACTTCCAGCTGATCTGAGTTTTGAATGTAAAGGATTCAGTGGTTTTGCTATGTGTGAGAAGCCCAGTGTACATTAAGAATTACAGCACTAATTTCAGGGCAGATAATGTATTTCCTGGGAAATTAGAAGTAAGCCTATTAACTAATTAAGTAAATTTTTCTCAAATACGGATTCTTTAAGAAACCTGACAATTTGGGTTTGATCTTTTGTTTCAATAGCCTTGATAATGGATTGATTAATCCAGATTTTTATTCTATTTAAAGATCACAAAAATTTTGCATTGACAACATATGAAGATTACTCCAAGACTTTACCTCTAAGATACTTTTCATAAAAAAAAATCCCTTAACAACCCTCCCCCCACCTCTCTGTGTTTAATTTATTCCTTCAGAAGATGCTACAAATTGAGCTTTCAAGATACCTGAGCTGCCCACAGCTAGAATGGCCCTTTCAAAGTGTTTATTACTTCACGCCAAGATCCTTGGTAGACAGCAGAGCTTTGACCATCTTTCAGCAGGGATGCTTGGCTTCACTTCTGTTGTAAACAGAGGGAAGCAGCTGCTGCTCTGAATGATGAAACTCTAACTGTGAGCAGTGGTATCAGCCTCACTGAGAACTGCCTTGTTGTGCTGCTGTGGGAAAGGAAAAATATTTTCTTGAACATCATTTAAAACTAATCTGACAACAAAAACATTCAAAGGCTTTGATTATTGAATGGGCTCATTACAGGAAAAGGAGAAGGTAGCATTAAGCCATTTAGGCATAAGTACAGGTGTAATTACTTGTGATACAGGAGATAGCAATGTACCAAATCAGTAGGCAAAGAATGCAAATGCTGCACTTGCAATGGCCTCTGCTGAAGGTAATGACATGATTATGACAAGGCCTATACAATTTTCAGCAATGTAATACTGCATGTCTCTTCATGCCCTTCTACTAAGAATGTCGAAGTACTTGATGACTTCAATGAATTAAGACTCACCTTCTGTTCAAGATGAACTATTTTCAGACCAGATTCAGTTCTCTTTGACAGTAGAGTACATCAGAATTTTTGTTTGCTTTGATGGATTTAATCTCAGAGATCTGTTATGCTATTAGGATTACCAAGAAAGGAGAACCTGGGCACATAATGGTTCAACAGTGGTATTCTTTCTATCAGTGTAATGGCAATACAGCTTGAAACCTGATGATACAACTTGAAACTGTAAATTCACCACCCTCTCAGAGTTAGAAAGTGTTTGTTCTATTCCCATGTAGAGATCTGCACACTTGGTTGATAGAGGGTTCAGTCACGTTTCTCAGAATCAATACATATATATGTGCGTGTAAAATAGATATATTGCTATATCATAATAATTTTGACCACTATTTGGGTAGCACACTGGATGCAACAGATGAATAGTGTGATCTGGTACAGCAAATGTCGTGTACAAATGGTCAGACAGAATGCCTCCAGTATGCCATCTTTATATGCTACACCCTTCTGCTTGAAAACCCATTTCCAGGGCACATTCATGCACAGAGACAATTTTAGAAGTCTGTCCACATCATAAAGTAATCCTAATTTAGACTAAAGGGTTATGGAATGTTTCTCCTGTGCCAGAACTGTAGCTTTGAATGGCTATGACCTGGAAACATGATGTTATTTATGCAGGTAGTTTTTAAAAATAAGAAAGGAATGCCAGAGCGATGAGGGTTAAAGTTTGTATTTTGAGGGTTACTGGTGAATTTGTCACGATGAGATAATAAAAAATGAATTGGGGAACTAGAAACGAAAGTCTAGAGAACATAAGGCATACAGTGCCTCAGGGAAAAACTTGTATGTAATTAGTACTGTACACTGCTCTGAAAAGATAAAGCCATATGTAAAAAAGATTATAGAGTCACGAGAAGGGAGGAAGAATGGATCTTAGAGCTCCAAGAGACATAAAAAAGAATTTCATCATGTATTGGCAGATACTGCTCATTTAGGCATTCAAGTAATTTTCTTTCACCCCATAATATTTCACAGTACTGACCTGTGATCTTAGAGCCAGGGTAATTTGTCCATTCTTAGCAAGCTTAATCCTCAAAGGTTAGTCTCCCCTGCTTAGATGTTATTTAAATGATACTTCAGCACAATTCTCTAATCATCAGAAGAATTAAAAAAGTTTAATGTACTGAAAGAACTCAGACCCTTCCAAGATCACTCTTTTAATTCTCATCTGTTTGAAATCCTTCTAGAAACAATATTTACAGTAACTACACTTCTGAGAGAGCATTCTGGGCTAAAACCCAAAGAAAGGAAAGATGCTGTTCCTTTCACCCAGATTAACCACCTGGGTAAGTCCAACATCCATGGGATAGTAGTGACCAAACATCAGAAACATTTGCGTAAAGCATCAACCCACTAGAATGGCTGTATTATGGGAATCAGTTTGTGCCTTGAAGCATGAAGGCTTTAGTAAATACACTCATTAGCCTAGCTAATACCATTACCAATTCAACTCACATTTGTGCAAGTCTCTCTCCACTCTCTTTTTAAAAAAGCACTTATTTGAAATTGTGTTTAAAATTAAATTGTCACTACAAAATGCACAAACAAGGCAGCTGTGTCTAGTGATGAAAAAAGAGGACCAAGAATGCAGCTTCCAACCCAACTCAAAAAAATTTGCTATGTATCCCTGGCAAGTCACTTCACCTCTCTGTACTGTAGGACACACCTAGAAAGCACAGATATTTAAACGGAATAGGGTACTGAAAGCCAAAAAACTGCCTTCTCAGGAGGCCTGTTCATTTTTGCAGATTGTCAAGTTAGTTAATCTAGTATGGCTTTAGTGCTTGTCATCTTATTACATCTGTCATTACATTCACATATGTAGGACTCACTGTAACTGTAAAGTGAGAGCATTCATACTCGTCTTAAGGGCAAATGGGCAAAATTACTTTCAATAGGCAAAAATGCGTGCAGACATTAGGACGTAATGCTTACACAGGAAAGGCAGCATTACCGTCATTTAATCACGGTGGTTATATACTTCCTTTGGCGCTACTCAAACGTACAAAGAATGTTGGAAAGCTAAGCTGACAAGACTGACTCCTTCAAGGGAGCCGCAAAATAAAGATTTCTGAAAGGTATCAAGGGATTTATGGATACCATTTGCACTGACTGGAATACGGCTTGCAGCCAGCCCTGAGATTCAGATCAAGCATGTGATAATCATTATATTTTGTATAGCAATTTGAGAACTGAAAGAAGACAGAACAGCTATATTACTCTTAAACCAAAACCAGACTCTGGAGAGAAGGAAGACAGGTAGAGGAAGACAGGGCTTTATTATATTGTAAAAACTAAAGAAACTAAAATGAGCCCCAAAGACACAGGCATATAAAGTGTTGATAGCAATACTTCATTGCTGGTAAAACATATGGCATTTTCTCAGCCACAGTGGGTAGGCCCTTCTGACTAATATTAGATACTGAACTTGCCAGTGAGTATGTTATGGTATGTACCTTACAGCTCCACAAAGAGGAGAATTTAAAGTGAACATACTGTTAAAGGAAAAAACATAGTGAAAGGAACGAAGATAATTTCCATTATGTCAGGCAGTGAAAGTAAACCAAAAGAGACTGCCTACAGCAGTAGCTCCAGACATGTGGCTTAATAGGAACCACTTGCCTGCCTAACTTTCATATACTGTATTTGTGGCCAGAGAGCTACTGTCAAGATGCAAATTGATGGGGAGGCCAAAGTGTAACATTGTACAGAGGACATTACATCCACACTGCTGTTGGAAAAACAGAGGGCACTGGTATATGGTTGCAAGTGTAGAAGATAAATGTGGGAACAAAAAAAGAAACTGTGCAAATAGGTAGAAGATGACAAAGTTTCAAGAGAAAAGTCTTTTATTAGAGTAATGGCTATAACTTATAAAAACCAGACAAGCTTGCAGACACATTGTAACTTCTGCAAACTAATGTAAGAAGGTGTAACAGATCAGGACACATAGCTATCTTGAGCAGCAAAGCCTTTGTTCTCCGGGAGCTGTACAAAATTGTATCTTGTGAAAGAACAATTTTGTGTTTCTCAAGCAGATCTCCCAGTCTTCACAATTTCAGGATGTGTGCAAAGGGGAGTGGTAAAGATGAAACTTCAAAATTCAGACAATGAAACCAATCTGAGTTTAGATGCGCACTTTTCACATTGTCTACCAACCCATCTCCAGGTTATTCTGCTTTCTTGATTAAAATGGGAATGACACACAGTGCTATTTTGTGTTTAATCTCTTATCTGTGCGATTGTCAAGTTTGGGTGCAAAAAAGAAACAGCAATAAGTATCACTAGATATGAAAGTAAGGAGAACTGCTTCACTGGGACACCACCAGCATTTTTTTCCCTGAACCACTACTAAGGGAATATGTTTTCTCCACAAGTTTTCCACAACTCGTTTCACCATCACATCACAGCCAGGGTTTATGTCATATTCAGAAACCTGGGAACAGAGGCTAAAGCACAGGCCTCTCTCTCCTTCCACTCACAACTGGCATTCCTAGCTGCATCAGCTACAGTCTTCCATGCCAAAACATAACTGTGGGGCAACTCATCCCAAAACCCTGCCATGCCTTGTTTACTAAAAACTCAGTCATTACAAAACATTTTTTCTTCAGACAAATATAAATGTGACAGATTCTCCTGCTGCTGAGGAGAGTTTAGATTATATTTTTTCTTAAGAAAATTTTGTGCTCATAGGGTGCTACTAAATCATGTCTTGGAGACCTTGCTTACAGGTTAACTACAAGACAAGTCAAGTATTACAAACTTTCTCTATGCATGCAAACTCACAAGAAACTCAGTTCTATAGCACTCCATTCTAAAGAAATGCCTCGTAAGAATACCACGTATTATGCTTACAATGCATTAGAAAGCTTTACAAGAACATTAAAAAGCAATTGAGGAGAAATTACATTCATGCCTGACCCCTTTTGACCCCACCACTTTCCACTGGAGACATCAAAAGGAGGGTTAACAATGCCAGATATACAGTTGCCAGAAGCACTTTTCTTTCTAGGCATCATGCCCCAGCTGGAATGATCACACTGGGTGTCTCAGAAACACAATAGTCTGATCTCTGTTAGAGCAACCTTAAAGTTTCTGGGAAATCTGGATATTTCTTTGCTTTGTGCTTCTGACTGAAAAAAAAAAAGATAAAAACCCCCTTTTATTATTTTCTTTCCTCTGTTCCAATAAATACCCGCCTTCTGAGCATAGCCCGGGTACTCTACTGACAAGGATTAAAACTTGATGCACCTGCATCAGAACAAAAAACACACTAAATCTTGAGCCTTGCAGCTAAGCTCTTACTTGCTTAACTCTGCAGAAAATGTGATGTTAATCTAGCCAATGTATCTACCCTTAAAACTTCATAATGAAAGAAGCAAGCAGCCAAGCAGATCTGTACCTTTGAGGCAGGTAGTTGCACTCCGCTGTTTCAGGATCTCTGTTGAGACAAAGCAGTGGGGAATGTCATGAGTCTCATAACAACATAACCATCTCGCCTCCTGTCTTCAGCGCAGGCGCTTAGCAAGGGGCACACAAGTCTTCACCAAAGCATCTTCATCTCTCCCTCACGAAATGTAGGTTATTGAGTCAGCAAGGTGCCAACCACAAACCACGCAGGAACTCAGAGGCACGGCAGCTTACCAAGTTGGGTGTGGGACTCTGCTTAGCGTGGTTTTACTCTACTACTGCAAGGATTACAGCTGCTCTAGAGCAGTTTCTCTGAATGCCACAGCAGTTTGCTTGCTCCAGCTGCATGTCATGTGCTGGGGCACTCCATAACTTGCTCAATACTCAATTATTTAAGATATGTGTCTGGAAAGCACTTGCCCCTTTGGACACAAGTAGTGATCTCCAGGAAGCCATCAAAAGTCTCCTAAAATGTGCCTTCCTCTCTAATACAGGGTGACAGTTGTGGTCATACACTACCTGCATTTGAACTTGTGGGGCATCTCTGGTACACACCCTGTTTGATGTGACAGAGTCTACGGGTGTATACATACAGCGCACCCTCATGTGAAGATGTGCATTATCTCTAAGCTAACACAGGCAAATACAAAGATCACCTTGTGCCTGTGTAGATACAAGGTAGGAGGAGTTCACAAAAGAAAGATTCCAAGATTACATCAGATTCTGTGATTAGTGTCACCTCGAGTGCTGTCTTCAAGCTGTGAGAAAACAGGTATGAAAACCAGATTCTTAAAAAAATCAAAAAAAGACACATTTCCCTATTCAGTTGCTGCATCAGTTTAGTCACTAGCAGTGGTTTCACTGCGGGAAGCTGGTGGCCTGAACTGAGCGACTGTGATCTACCACCAAAAGCAATAACAATTTGTCTGCTCAACAACTGTGTTACGGCTCTTTCAGATGGCAAAATATTAATGGATCACATAAATGCCATCAAAATGAAAATAAAACTATAATTACGGCTTTCTCCTCAAGCGAGAAAAGGCTGAAAATACACAGCTGGGTCACCACACGACCCTCACACCTCAACCAGCGCCACCCCTACACAACAGGACAGGGGTCTCCCGTCCCCTGCAGCAGGGGCGGGAAGCCAGGGAGGGGTGGTGCTTGAGGAGTGATTGACAGTCCCTCTGGGCGCAAGCACCCTATGGGAGAAGGCAGGGTTGGCTGAGAGCATTCTTATTGGATGAGGAGAGAATGGGGGTGGGTGCTTGCAGGTGGGTGGTAGCGGTTGCCGTCCCGGGAAAAAAGTAAGGGGGCAATCGCTGCAGCTGAGGCTCCCTGAGGGGAGGAGGGGGTGAGGTCTTTGTGGTGGTGCGGGTCGTCCCGTGTGTCCTCACGTGTGTCAACCCCATTGGTAATTAACTCCACGCATTAATTATACCGGGCAGGAGTTACCCGGCCCTGTGCTTATCTTGTTGCTGCTGGGGCCTGGCCTCCTAGAAAGCTGTTTTCCTCCCACCTTCTTCCTGCCATCAAAGCTCTAGTCTTTCCTGCTGCCTGTGGGCTGCCAGGGTTGAGCAGGGAGGCTGTTGGAGAAGGAACATGGACGATTGGAAAACTGGTTCCTACTGGAGAGCAGGTCTCTTTAAAAAGACGGCCCTGGCACATAGGCTGCCTGGACTGAGTTTCAAGTGTTAGCACTAGGCATTTCAGAGAAAAGTGGGATTGACTTCATGTGAATTTTTCCCCTGCAACCATCACTCTAAGACCAGTTAAAAGTCATAGCCTAGAAACATAACCTAAATTCTGTCAGGTAGACTGCAAGCTAGGAAAGGACCATTTGCTGTGACTGAGATAGATTCATAACTGAGTTCTTGAGTCAGTGAGATCCATATACCCTGATTTCTTGAAGACAGTTTTCTTCCTTGTTTGAGGATCTGAATGGGATTCCTTTTCCTTGAGTATGGTTCAGATCTTGGCCAAATGGTCCACTGTTTTTCCAACCTGCAGTTCAAAAGCAGCTGAAAGAGTTTCAAATCATAATTACTGATGACTTTGAAGAACAAGCACACAGATTATTCAGGTTCTGTGTCCCTCAAAAGAGCACAGGTATTACAAACAGAAATGGGGGAAAAAAATATTGTTAATATTTAAATATCTAAAACTGAAAGAAGTATTCTTAATAATATCTTTCATCCAAAAAGTTACAGAAAAGGATTCAGCTGTTTTGTGAATTTCTATGAGATTAGTCTTTTGCCATTTTTAATGGTGTAAGTGCTTCAAACATGAAATGTTCTGGTTTTTCAGCTTAAACCAGGTCTTCATCTCAAAATTACTTTGAGCTAGAAAAAGGTAAAACCACCTTAAGCAAAGAAAAATACTTTGGGCAAAACACAACTTTCCACTTGGTCTGAGATAAAATATTCAGCTAAAACCATTTTTTGTTCTGCATTAGAGATGTCAATCTTGCAAACAAACTGAAAATCAGTTATATGTGCAGCATCGTAGCATTAATCACACAGAATTGGCTCAAGAACAGAAACAAAGAATGTGAGAATCAAATGTTGATGTCAACTAAAACTAAGACCTAAACACTATTTATTTGTATGACATGATTTGTCTGACATTAACTGACAAATAAAAGCAAAAGGAAATTAATGCATGACTGTATCAAGGCTTCAGGCCGTTTTAGTCTCAGTGGCTCAATTTGAATATTATTTAAATGTGAACATAATTTTATATTTCTGGGGTTTTTTTTTTTGTTTTGTTTTGGTTTTTTTTTTTTTTTTTGTTTTTAATCTCCACTTGTCAGAGGAGGATCTTTTAGGCTAGTAACTTGTTTTAGTTACGATTCAACTATTTTGACATATTTTATGTCTGGCACATCCTACCATTTTAATGTCTGGGAGTACTGGATGAATAACTGCAACTGAACATATACATGTGATTTGTTGATGTAGAAGTCCTGTGTAGTATTGACCCCAAAATACTTGTATTGTAACGCTGTGTCATTGTAGTATATTGTTTATTCACCTCTGAAATATTCCTGAGCTCCTCCAGTGAGGGGGAAGTATATGCTGGTATTGTTCATGTTGTTCTTTCTTTTCTATGCATATAGAACTTTAAGCTGTCACTCCTGAACTTTTCACCATTTACTAAAACCAAACAGAAGAAAGAATCATAGAATTCAAATCAAAGCATGACCTACCCGTCAAAATCCTAGACCTACAAAAATCAATCAGAGTGATGGGGACCCAGCTAAGGAAAACATGCAGTAAGTTTTCTGTTAAAGCAGGTTATGATTGCAGAAGGATTATCTAATCGCCTTGTAAAACAAAACAAATCAATGTATGCTGCTATATAACCGATGTCACAGTGCGACTCTGTCAGAGAGGCAGAGAGAGAAACATACAAAGGCAAAAGAGGAATCTCATGATTGAAGTTTTTAATAGGTTCATTGAAACACATTATAAAATCGGTTTCTCTCAGCAGGAGAGAGACAGATAAAAATGGACTCCATTTGAAGTGCAAACAACAAACAGACACAGAGAGTTGTAAAACATAAAGCATCCTCCTTATAAAGATCCCACTTTCTCTCAGTTCCAAGTGTTTGCAACTGTCTCTCCTTGTGAAATCTTAATTAAACCAATATATTTCCCATCTAAGTCATTTGAAGATGTGTGTAGTTTGATAAAAAGGTTAATTAGCTCTATTCTTTAAAAAATTTAAAAGGTAGCATTTTGATTTTTTGCTTGAAATTTATGCCTATCCTTGCATTAAAAGAAAATATCCCTGCATCTGTACTGTAGTAGCTAGCAGAGAGAAGACGCATAAGTGGGGCTGTGGGGAGGGGGCTCAGATGGAAAACAAACACATTTTATGAATTTTAATATTTTTACCTTTTGTTCTCATAAAGCGTATTATAGATTGTCTCCCTTCTTGAGGCTGGGTGTTTGTCAGGGCTTGAAATCAAATTGATACATAATGAAGGCGGACCCTTCTCTGGTGACTCAGCTCAGAATTGCACAGAAATCTACCCAGCCTGATGCTAACTAATAAAAGGAAAGGAGGGGAACAGGAACATCTCATTAAGCTGTGAAATAACAATTCACAAGCATAATCTAAATCACTTGGAGGCTGCATTCCCTTTTTATGCTGTTACTGCATTGACTAAAATGCACCTTGTATTGAGTATAGCAGTTGTGAAAGGTGACATATCCAAGGACATCAGTCTAGAAACACTGTTGTTACAGTTTAGCAGAGGAATTCACAGACAAATGGAAGCTCTTGTTTTAATTCCTTCACCTCTGTGCTTGTTTCAGCTCTCTGCTATTGTTTAGAGCCCTTCAACAAATCTGTAAAAACAAGGGTTGCAGTAGGTTGACATGAGGCATTTCCTTCCCTTCTCCCTAGCTGCAGATATTGTCCTTTTCTTGTAATGTAACTTTCACTGGCTCTGACATTTGCATTTGGATCTCATTATAGGTGTGATCAAAATGCTAGCTACAGTAGCACCATAAGTCAACTGAAACTGTGGTTTAATAGTTGAAAGTGTTAGGCTATGTTTAAACAAGCTTAGTGGAAAATAAAATTATCTATTTCTTCTTTTACTTGCTAGTGCTCTATGTGTTCTTCATAGATTTTGCATTGTGAAGTATCTAAATACGGTACTTTCAGTGTGTGTCAAAGCACTTAACTATTGTGGCATCTATTATTGAGTAGAAGCATGCAACTTTCCTTCTAGTTTGGTGTCAAACTGTAGTCGTGCTAAAAACAGAGGCTGCTCTTATTCTCTGCATTTGTCCTTTGGGTCTTTCATGGTTGCTGTATTTTTGGTTAAGGACAGTTGAATAGGACCAAAAGGTTATTGCAGAAAGCAGTCTCTTCTATCTTCCTGTTCATTAATTTTGCTACTGTGGAATCCCAGTGTTGGCTGTCTTACACATGAAAAATGGAGAATTAAATTATTTCTGTCTTTGTTTCTCTCACCAGAATTTTAAGTGAATGATATCGCAGAATCATTTAGGTTGGAAACAATGTTTAAGATCATGAAGTCCAACCATTAGCCTAGCACTTCCAGATCCACCACTAAACCCTATCTGTAGAGTGCCACATCTACACATCTTTCAAATGCTTCCAGGGGTGGCAAATTGACCACTTTCCTGGGCAGCTTGTTCCAGTGCTTACCAGCCTTTTCAGTGAAGAAGTTTTTTCCTGATACCCAATTTAAACCCTATTTCATGCAACTTAAGGCCATTTCCTTTTGTCCTATTGCTTGCTACTTGGGAGAAGAGACCAACACCCACCTCACTACAACCTCCTTGCAAATAGTTATAAGGCCTCTCTTCAGCCCCCTTTTCTCCATGCTAAACAACCCCGGTTTCCTGAGTTGCCCCTCATAAGACTTGTGCTGTAGGCCCTTTATCAGCTTCACTGGTTCTTCTTTGGACACACTCTGGCGCCTCAGTGTCTTGTAGCGAGGGGCCCAAACTGGACACAGTATTCAGGATGCTGCCTCACCAGTGTTGAGTACAGGGAGGCAATCACTTCCTTAGTCCTGCTGGCCACACTGTTTCTGATACAAGCCCAGACATTGTTTGCCTTCTTGGCCATCTGAGCACATACTCATTTGCCAAGACTGTGGCATTGCATAGAGTAAATGCAGGACCCAGTGCTTGTCCTTGTTGAACCTCATACAGTTAGCATTTGCCATTGATCTAGCTTGTCCAGATCCCTCTGTGGAGCCTTCCTTACCTCAAGCAGATCAACATTCCCACCCACCTGAATGTTATCTGCAAACTTACTGAGGGTGCACTTGATACCCTCATCTAGATTGCTGATATATTGAATAGACTGGCCCCAATATTGAGCCCTGGGGAACATCACTCATATACTATATTATCCTAGATTAATGAAGCAAATTGCACCGAGAAGGCAGTTAGAATCTGTGTATACAAATTCCTAGTTATATGAGTACTAATATGAGAATAGGATAATTAACATGGCTGCTTGGTGCAATGATAGTCCAGACAAATTAAGTTTCTAAGCAGTACCTCAGGCGTGTATCAGTTAGGAAGCAAGTGCAGAAGCAGTTTCAGCCAGCAGCTTTGCTCATTCTGCAGTTCTGACAGATGCCACTGTGGAAGCAAATCGGTTTTGAATTTTGATTTTGCCAAGAAATCATACTAAAGATGCCATAAAATACACTTAAGAGCCCTACAGCAGTAGGATAAGGAAAAATGCTCACCAGGCCCAGTGACCTCTAGCTGAGAGTAACAGTAAGATCTGTTTATAGAAAATAGTCAAAAAGAAACAAAGTGAGCCTTATCTTTACATTCCTTCCAGGAACTATTCTCTGCAACAATCTAGGGACTTGTTGAGCTAGGGATTATATTTGAGAAATTATATTCAAGAGCTACTTGTTTTCTGTACATTTGTCTGTTTATGCTTTTGCCCTTCACTACACTCTATGGCAATAAATGCCACAATTTACTTAATGCCCAGTATGGAAGAATACTTCCTTCTTTTTGTCTGAAACTACTACGTGGTAATTTAGATAATGTAAGTTTGTTCCTTCTGGAGAGGTTGAGTTATGCTAAAGTAATGGCTTCAAGTTGATAGTCCAATGAAGTTTATACTGAAAGACAAGACTCAGTCTTTACCACATCTTTACCAATGGCATTCAAATAACCTTTTTTTATTTTATAATTAATCAAATTAGTTGAGAAACTTTGTAGTTTAGGAAAGTTGTAACAGCATATAAAAGCTGTTATCTTGATTTCAACATAATTTCCAGACATTGTTTTTTGCTCTGAACCTGTAAGAAATTCTTGATTATTACAGTCTAACATCTTTATAGCGCAAAGAAATGGAAATGTATCCGTACTACAGAGACAACTAACCAGTTCATATAAATTATTCCACCTGCTGGCAATCCCTAAAGAGAATCAGAACATAAAAGGCACTATAGAAAATGAACTTTCAGTTGCTCATCCTATTGTAGAGTGTTTCTTTTTGCACATTAGTGACACACTGTTGGAAGAACAAGAGTCATGTTGTACTTTTGCCCATATGATAGCTGATATCTACTAGATAGAGGAATCGTGTATTTTAGGTAGTCACTGGCATTGTTATATGAGAATCCAGATTCTGAATAGTACTTTTCCTAAGAAAAAGAAAAAAGGAAAATAAAAAGTACTATTCACTTTTCCTAAGGAAAAGAAAGAAGGAAGCACAAGCAGAGCACCATATCTTTAATTTAAAAAGAAATCAAGGGTCTGTTGCCTATATTTTCTATGGTAGACCTTTTTAAAATTTAAATGAAATATCCTGGAACAGTTACCAGAAAGTCAAAGGCAGAGAAGCAATCTTCTTTTCCTTCCCCCTTCTTCACTGGAAATATAGCACTCTCAATTAGAACTGGGATTATTTACATAGGACACAGGACTGTTCGTCAAGTCAATTTGCATTCTGGGGAACAAATAGATGGATTACGGATAAAACTTGTTCCTGCTGTAGTGATCCATGAAATTGCAGTTAATTCTGCTGAAATTGTCCGTTATATTTTTAAGTAGAAGTGAGAGAAAATGAGAAAAAGGAGGTAAACTGCTAGGAACTGAACTTCAAATACAAGATTAAATTATTAGTAAGAACGTAGTGCTGCTGGGAACAGCGTGAGCTGCTTGATGAAGCCACTGACCTGTTGACTTTCAGAGAGAACCAAGTATCCACCTTGCCATAGTAAATTAGATAAATTATTGGTACTGATGGCACATTCATGTCCCCAAGTGATGTATGTGAAAGTGAATTCCTGCTGATATAAGCTTCATGCAGCTCTTCCTGGCTCTGAGGTGCCAACAGCATGCATCTGTTCTGTGCAATGAAATGATAACATTCTGATGCTTCTATAATACAGCTGTGCATAATGATTTTGCTTGATTTTATACTGATAGATGAGATAAATTCAAGACTGTTTAATGATTGCACAAAAAGCTGGGGACTAGGAGATGAAACCAGGGGAAACTTTAACTATACCATGATAATTTGCATTTCAGTGCTCTTTCTTTTTTTCTTCTTTCAGTAAAAGGTGGAATGTGTTCCCACCACCTCATCCCTGTTTAACTTGAAAGTAGTATGTGGTTTAATGTGGTTTCAGAACAAGTCAGAAAAACCAACTAACATTTGGTCACTCACTTCTGAGAGGTTTGTCACTGTCTCAGCTAGCTATGGCCCTTCACCTGAGTTTTGATAGTATAGATTCTTACTCCCATTCATGAAGGAAAATATCTCAACTTCAAAAGCCCTCTGAAAAGCAATTTGAACGCCCTATACCCATCAATTACCGGAAGTAATTACCTGAACTACCTACTGCAACTCCAATTAATTTGCCTGTCAGGTCAGTCTGTTTAGGACACCCCAGACCAGAATTCATTAATGTGATACTACAGAGAGACTAAGGGCCTTATCAGATTCAGTGGTTCAAAACCTTAACAGCAATAGAAACAAGGAATGAAAAAGTAACACAGTGTTAAAGGGATCTTAATACTGATTTTTTAGGTTTATAATTCTAAGAGAGGAGGAAGCCTCTTTTAATGCCTGCAACCTGTCTCTTGAGGCGTTCTGTAGCATGTTAATGTCTCTGCTCCGCATGCCAAAACCAGTTAAAAATCTGCCTTATCTTCCCTTTCCTATAGTTCTAAACAGCATCAGAAGTAGCAGTATTACAAACAGGCATCAAGATAATTAAAACATAACTAGATTTTGTATCGCCCGTATTATTCTGTCCCCTAAGAGGATTACACATCAACAGCTGTTCACCAACACTGTATTTCTCTTAGCTCCTACCAGAGTTTCCTGTTTCAGACAAACTTCAACCTAAACAGCTCAAACTTAATTTTTAAGAATATATGTGCTAAAAACTTCAGTTGATTAATGCTTTCCATGCTAAAAAAAAAAAAAAATGCTATTTGTTAAAAATAAATGTTAAAAATCCATACAATGCAAAAAGTAAAAACTATAGGTCAATAGTTTTGGAAAAAAGGGAAAAATAAATGGAAACAATAAAGTAATTTGCTTACATTAGTACTCTCTGGTGTAGTCACAAAAAGGGTTACATTGGGGGTGTTTAAATTTAGCAAACATTTCTGTGGCTCAACCTGTTTGTCTGTTGGCTTAGTCACTGTTTGGTACAACTTGGTTTGACCAAAAGGTTTAATTCAAAACTAGAACAGTAGGGTTATTGATGCTTAGTCTTAAAATAGCATGACAGAAAGTGCATTTGGATCCCGCAATGAGGAAAGCAAAGAATTGCTCTGGGTCAAGACCGAGGTGTTTATGCAGAATTAGGAAGAGAACATCAGTAAGGGAATAACAATCAGTTTAACACACTCTTCTTCAAACTGTGTAATAACATTGAGACTGAAAAGTACAGAGATCAGTACTAGAAAAATAGGCATGCTATAGAAACTGTAGATTAAATACTCTAAAAAGGTGGGTTCAATAGAGTGGTTACAGCAGATTTGTAACACAGCTTTCTTTATGCTTCATCCTAGGTACAGATGTCCTGCGTAGTTTAGAGACTACCATTATTCATATAAACTCTACAGGATATATAGGTAAAAGGAGAAATTAATGCTTTAGGTTTAGGCAAGACTCAGAGAAAACTCCTCCACTTTCCAGGTGAATCACTGCTTTCAAAATAACATGTCAGGTGATACACTGTGAAATAACATGGGAATAAGATGACTGTATGCTACCATTAACTAAATCAGTATGGCTCTGTGCCACAAAACAAAGAGAAATTGCCCACTGGTAGCACATTTTCAGTTATTTTTGTACAGCTTTTACATGTATCAGATATTACAAAGGTCTGAAAACCATGAGTAAATAATTCTACGTAACATTTACACTATAAACTGAAAGGAGGGGAAATGTGTGAATAATTAATATTGCTAGGTGTTACTTTTGTTACAGCATTCAGATAAAATGCTGTAAATCTCATTTGAACTGAAGTCACAGTAGGAAACTTGACTAAAGAAGCCAGTGCTTAATAGCAGAAAAAAATCTCCTCAGAATTTCTGGCTTGTTTTTTAAGACTTGAATGCCAGATATTGAATACAAGTTGCAGGACACGGCTATTCAAGTTGGCATACTGTCGAAACCAACCAAAGTCATTGTGCACAGCATTTAGTCTGTTGTTGCACCTTTCATCCTGACCCATCAGTCCTAAACACTTCTTCATTGTAGTTGGAGTCAGTATAACATAACGGATATAATGTTGTTTAGTTTCATCCAGAGAAAAACAGAAGTGCTGCAATTTTTGGACAGGGTGACAATAAATCTTGTGTGATGTGACAAAGTAATTTCAAACAGACAGAAGATTACATCTGGTTTGATTGGTGAGGATGTATGGTCTACTTGCTGCAGCTATTGTGAAGAAAAAGTATACAAAGTCCTTGCTAGGCCTTCCTCTGCAATAACATCTAAAATTTATCTGTGTAACAAATCCAGGTGCAGGATAGCAGGAGGCAACTCCATGTTTATGTCAACTGTACTGTACTAAACAACAGTTGGCAGCCATGCTGTTGTGAGGTCTTCAAACAGGGCTTAACATTTTAATGTTTCCATACCATATGCACTGTGATATCCAATCACCATGGAAGTAGAGTTTAATGTTTCAGCACAGTCAGGCACTATAACCTACAGCTTTTCTGCTTTCTACCTCCCAAGCTTGCTTTCTCCTCACCAGACAGGAGCCGTAGCCTTCTCTCCCTTCCAGGAAACGTAAACATTTTGGAACAAATAGTTTCATCTGATCTGTTTCTCAAATATTTGGAACACCATGTAGCTCCTAACAGAAGAAACTTCAGAAATGAATTTTCTATGTGAGATTAAATCATCCTAATATAAAAGAAATTCCTAACAGCATTTCAGTAATTTCATATTGCAGTGTAAAGCTTAAAATAGGCTTGCATGGGAATCACCAGAATCTTTGATATGATTAAATTTTCTCCTCCACACTAAATTCTTTTTATAGTTAAGTGGGGAAAATTAATAATCATACCAAAACTAAAAACCTGAAAAATCAAGGTGCCTTCAGTGTGTGCTACACAATGTCTTAAAGAAAATATGTCCCTCACTCATAGCCCTTTAACTCTTCTTTTCAAAGTGAGTAGATGCTGAAAGATACATCTAATCTAAACTCTTCATAACACAGCAAAGGAAGATTTGTTGGGTTTTTGTTTTGTTTGGTTTTTTTTTTTTTTTTTTTTTCATTTTGATTACTACAAATATGTTCAATAATCCAATTATATTCAGATTTCCAAAGGGAATCATCCATTCCTTCCTCTCAGGTCCAGCTACGCACTTGTGGAGGAAGTTGTAGTATGTAAACCCAGTGGAGACCCTAATAACTTTTAGAAGCATGAGCTGTTTTTTTCCAGTGTAGCTCCCTTCTCATGGTTGAATCTAGGAAAAAGTGGGCAGGAATCCATGCTGGGGAAAACAGGAGAAAGGAAGTTGTGATATTGTCCACTTCAACAACTGCCAACCATGGGATGCATTTATCTGTAGTACAAAATCATATCCTTTTACGCAATTCTGGCAATGATGAGATACTTTAAAACATATGTAAATTGCTCTGCATTAGCCTCCACTCTAAGAACATTTTACATTGCCAGGACTGCATGGAAAACTTGTGCAAAAGAGAAGTAGACCAAACACATGCACAAGTTACCTGTAGCTAGCTTTGATCAACTGTGTCTGTAGAATATGTGCTGGGTAAGGGTAATTTTATTCTACTTAGCAAGAAGTTCTAGAAGGCAGTGAATTTAAACCTTTTTGGTCACTGGAGTCCTAAAGATTGTACAGTTTAGTTGCAGTCTTTTGCACATAGAAAGTAAGCATAATGATGGTAGTCTTAACTTTTCCAAGCTCTCAGATCCGTTAGAAGGAGATGATGCAATTGGTAGATATATCTTGAAAATTTGGATGGAGGCCTGAGAGCCCTTCACTACAGTTAACTTAATATAGCCAATAAAAGTTGCATCAGCTTTCTTCAATATTGTATAGCAGTTACAATATGGATGTGCAAGACCTAGCATAAAAATCTCACTTAACCAGATTGTATGTGGTTATAAAGACACTCTCAGTGGCAGTAGCAGAGATAATGAAATGTGCTCAGATAGTAGTGCATGACAACTGTCCCCTTAGGAGGTAGGTAAAAAAAGCTGTCAGCTCACCCAGCAACCATCCCAATGAGTAAAAGTTTTTGAAGAGAGGGCACATTTAGTTATACAATCTTAATAATGTATGGTTAAAAGCTGAGGGAAAACATGAAGTGTGAAAACTTTATTTAAGTAACATGATTTTTGGTTTTCTTTGTTTTTAAATATTAGACATTCCAGTTTAAACTCCCCATGAGCAATAAAGAAGACATTTTTTCCTTTTGTATGTCAGCTATATCTGTATTTATCAATTTAAAAGGCTTTAACTTTCTGTAACCTAGGTGTTCCCAACTTCACTGGCAAACAAGTCTTCTAACTTTTCATAAGATGACCACATGTGGATAAAGCTCAAAAGACAGCCTCAGATTTTATTGTAAGTGTCCTGGCTTTTAGACTGACCCACCCCCTGAGATGCCCAGCAAGGGTTAGCTGAAAATATGGTATTCTATATGCCTTTAACTAAATTCCAAGAATAAAGGTAGAATAAAGGTAGATTTTCTCCACCATAACCAGAAATGATACAGCCCTTTCTGTCTGGTTAGGTAAGGGGTGTCTCTCATCGCCTTCTGTCCTTCTGCCATGAATTATACCAACAGTCCTCCCTTACTGCTTTCTTACCCTGATAAAAGATTGCATAGTTTTATGGCTGAGTCACTGCACTGGATACAGGCTTACATTATTATTTCTGTCACAGATTTCCTGTGTAGTCTTGGACAAATAATCTCTTTATTCCTCCAGTGGTAAAATGAGGCTAACACATCTCAAACTCATAAGGACATTCTGAAGATCAGTTGATTAGTCTTTGTGAGGCACCCTGATATTAGGGAACAGATGCTTCATAAAAGCCAGTAAATATACAGCGATCTTTGATTTCTGGTCTTCCACAGCTTATTTAAAAAAAGCTTTCCACTTAATAAATCCCAGCTGGATGACTGCTCTTTTTTATTCAGCAGCTCTCATATTAGTTTTCTAAGGTGGAGCCAATTTTCTTCCCTTCTCCTTTTTAGAGCTCTTTTGTATAATATATCCTTTCCAAACATATTTATTTGCTGCTTTATATCCTCACATTCCCAAGTGCCTTATAAACGCATGCATGTAAAAAAGCTTCAAACAAAGAAATAAGACTGCTGCAGGAGTACCACATAGCAGACAGATAAACAAGCTACTAAATAGTTAGCTATATCGTCCCTTCATGATCATGTCTAAACAGCCACCATGAGAGACCTGAGAGGAATACCATATATTCTTTAGAAAGTGCAGGGAAGAGCTTTTAGTTATGTATAATGTAATATGATTGAGACACTGAAATTAGCCTCCTATTCTTTTGAGTGTAGTTTAGGATAATAACCACTCCAAGTAATAAAGATTTGGGGGTTTATATGTCGTCCATAGCTAGTTGCAAGGTCAGCAGCTTTTGTGGATATTGGTATAATAGAAACTCAGAGAAGTATGCTGTATACTAAGTTTTCATGACCCTTTTCAACAAAGATCTTCTTGGAGACTCCTAGCTGAGAACTAAGAAGGGATGGTTCCTAATAGTCTAAGTGAAATATGGAGGCAAGAATCCAAGATGGGTGAACATACAACCTATGTCAATTTAGAGAATGTTCTACACTGCTGTGCACCTCTCTGCTGAGCTGGATTCTGCAATGAAGGAGATAAGAGGTCTTGCTACCTTCTCTAGGAAACACACTATGATCCAGGACGCAGCCTATATGAGAAAAACTATCAAAAGCTTTCATACAGCGTAATTTGAAGTAGCCAACTAAAGAACACAGACTAAATAACAGCATCATTTTTTCATTTTTCTTTTGTATTTTTCCATGTTTGTCTTAAGAATAAAGATTCTCTCAGGAAATCTCAATCCTAAAAATTAGTTTTTCAGCTACTCTCTACTCTCCTGTTTTGCTCCATGTGTTATGGGGCACATGTCTGACAATGTCACAATAGTGTTCCTTTTAAAGTAGTAATTAGAAGTGAGGGAGGAGATGCTGATCCTTGTTTGCTGGGTGTGCTCATCTGTATAATTTTCACATAAATGAGCAAAACTACCCAGCTTCTTATACTCACGTCTCCCCTGGTGAAAAAGGAGGCATGTTTCAGACAACTGGGGATATAAACACAGAAGGCAGCAGGTAAGAACAGGAGGGCTATGTCTATCTGTGAATCTGTCTGGTTTTGTCAATTATCATAAAGAGTTATAAAATCTCTTAGTATTCAACTCCAGGCATTGGCAGTTGGCATTGCAGTTAATGGACCGAATGATGCCTCATAGGCATTTTTCTACTCGATTAATTCCAGGAAATTTAACACCTGTGTAAAAAGTATTACCCCTCCCCCCAGTAATTAAAAAAAAAAGTCTCAGCAGAATATTTTTATGAGGCAGCATCCATGTCACATCAAAACAGTTTTTCCCGCACCCAGGCAAGCAGCACTAGCCCAAGAAAGACAAGTTCTTTGAAAATGTGAAGTCACAAGAGACCTATTTTATAGATAACAGTGATATATTTAGAGGGGAAGAGTTGATGGATATCTAGCAGATTTAGTTTTAGTCATCATTCTATTCCCCCACCTTCAAAGTAACCCACAAATAGCTAACTGCTGGTGTTAGCAGTCGAATACTCCAAATGAGGCTGTTACCTCAGGGGCAGAGTTGTGGGACCCAATCAGCTGGAATGAAGGTAGCAATTTTATCTGTCATCTTTTCCCTCTGGTATAAATGCAGTGAGAACTTGGACTTGACCATGTCTTGCTAAGTGTCTACCATATTCCCAAAAATACAAGGGCCCATAGTAGTTTCTTGTCTGGCTTCCACTAACAAACTTCTATTGCAACAAGTGTACAAACTACCATTTAAAAATTACATTAGAGATAAAACTGCGCAGTTTGAGCATTAAACCTTTCTCTGGGTCCTCTGCTGATCTACTGGATATGCAAAGAATGATATGCAGCTCAGAATACTTCAGGACAGTTTTTACTGGGACATTGTGGTACTTTGGGGTAGAGTAGATTTCATTTCACATTGCAAAACTGCGCTCCAAGATCCCAGTGAGACACCTGTTTTGAATTCTGCCATGTACTCACTGACATTTAATACTGCCTTACATCGTGGGTAATCCTGTTTAAATCTATCAGGTGCTCCCTAATATGAATAAAAATATCAAATAAAAGTATTTGACTCAGCAACACAAGCTTGCTGACTGAATTGGTCTGGCACCTGGCTACCAGCCAGTAGAAGTGAAGCCCCCCTAAAATGTTGAATGCTATGTAATTTACAGGACTTTATCTATTAATAGTGAATGTATAATATATATTTATAAATTTGTGTGGGCATTCCTGGGCAAACCCCCTTAATGCTACTTCGGATGCCTGGCTGCTAGTTTCTGCACAAGAAGACTATTTTTAAACTAGTTAATTAGTATCTGGTAATCAATGTCTTACATCTGTCAAGTGTAAGAAATATTTTGCCTAGATAGTTAAAATACTAACGTTGGAGGCTGTTTTATATGTAAATATACCATTCATACTACTCAAAACCATTTCAAAGTGTTGAAGAACCAGTCCCCTTCAAGGTAAGGCAAACATGGCTGTGCTCTTCCCTTGATACCAGAAATAGGGAAGGCCACTGGCATGATCTATAATGAAACTGGCTAACTGAAGAAAAAAAATACATCTGTGAAATTATCAAGCAGCTACTCATTCCTTACACTTTACAGTAGAGAATACAGACCATGGCTGGATCTGAATTCAGCTGCTGGGTTAATGATTTTTTCAGCAATTGAATTGCAGAGCAGCAGGAGAACAGAGAAATGAAAAAGAAGAAGAAAATTCGAACCCAAAAGACTTTATCTATCCTCAGAGAAGCGCTTTTAAAACAAATTGTAACTAGTTGTAACTCTACACTGTATGACTCAGAGGACATATTCTCCAGCCAAGGCAACTAATTCTTTGTGCACTCAGGAGGGGAGAAATATGCCCCCAAATATTTTATGATCTCTTATGAGGAAATGGAGCCTTAGCTTTTATTCCTGCCTGCCTGTGATGATTATTTCTGTAGGTTCTGTGAAGTCCTGCTGTAACTGACTTGCCACCTTCTTGAACACAAACAATTTCCTATAAATTGTGCCCTCTGCTTTTCAAAGAGGTTAGGAAATGATTTTTTTGTTTGTTTGTTTGTTTTAAAAGCCTTATTATATTATGGCAATATTCCACCATATTCTTTCCAAGTTTCTTATTAGTATCAGCAGCATCCACCACAATCCAACTCGTCTCTCTGCTCAGCAAGCTGCCTTCTCAGTGAATGATGAAACTTGGCATGGATAAAGAGCAAATCTTATTAGTGATGTCCGCATGTGCTGTGCAAGGGCTTGTGTGTGATGCTGAAGGAAGACGTGTAGTCTGATTGAAAAAGGGTATTTTGTAAAGAATTCATTTCTATGGTTGCTCAGTCAGCACAGCAAAGCTTGCACATCTGTTTTTTAAAATGGTTTGAGATTATATCTGCTTCACTCCTTTCTGATTTCCATGCATACCCTGTAGGAATTTAGGAGAGCAGGGCTTCCCTTTCCATACTTTTTCATCCTTTGTAATACTAATACTTAGCATTTAGAAGGCACTTTAGTGTTTCAACTTACTGGCTAATTAAGTATCACTGTAAGATACTAACTCCCCTAAAAAGATAACAGTTATTCAGGCATAGCACTGCGCAATGATATCTGATAATTTGCACTTCTGTTCTAAAAATAAGGAGCTGCTGTGATTTCTCGCAATAAGGTAGCAGCAGGGAAACACTGACTTTTTACCAGCAATGACATTAGGCAGTACTCTCTCCTGTTAGGGTCCCTAATTCTTATTGGTGGGAGCACTAGTGTAGGGCAATGTAAAGAGGTTTTCAGGTATTTGAACATTACCAGGTAGTTTCATTTCCAGTTTTGCATACTGTGCCATGTTCCCCAGTTGCCTGAATATCAGAACACTCCTGAGCTCTAGCTGGAACAAAATCCAGAAGTTCTCTTTGGAAGGAAGCCTGAACACACTACAGATGTGATGGTGGACCATGCCTAGAGCAGCCTATTCTAACGTATCCTGACAGTCCTTCCTGGTACGGCTCAGAGCATGTGTGAAATGCTGTCAGCCACAATGTGTAA
>JAOEHX010048457.1:28802-41177 GCA_025448015.1 Bolborhynchus lineola | reverse complement strand
ATCCCTGCAGTGCTCAAGGCCAGGTTGGACACAGGGGCTTGGAGCAACTGCTCCAGTGGAAGGTGTCCCTGCCCGTTGCAGGGGTTGGAAATGGATTAGCTTTAAGGCCCCTTCAACACAAACCATTCTATGGGTCTATGTGCAATCTCAGATCATCTTTGTACGACTCTTACTACTATTTAAAATTACACTGTCTTTTTCTTTGCATTGCTGTGTTCCTCTTCTGGTTGGTGTCTGACTGAGGTTGGTGTATGAAACTCAGCAGAAAAAGGATTGGTTTTAAACAAACACCACATACTGAGGGTTTCATGGCCAGACTTCCAGGTGAACTGCCAGCGGTGCTCCTTTGGGACTGGCATCCCAGGAAAGTTGTAAAGAGCTTAAACTCAACCGCTACAAAGGGAAATATGGTCAAGAAGTATTTGATCACTTATAATATAGACATTTAAGTGACCAGAGATGACAAGAAAAACATTTCATCCTAGATTATGGTTTTAGGTCTTCAGTTTGTGTTTAAAATACAGAAACACTTGGCAACATACAGTATTTCATACTACCAGGGCTGGCTTTCCTTCCTGGATGTTCTTCCAGTGCAATCATGTATGGAATACCAATTTCCACTCTCCCAGACATTTTTCAGTTGACTTCAAACTACTTGGATGTCCTGGTCCTGCTCAGATCTGCTGGAATTTCAGGAACTGCCATTTGTGAGTGTTGCTCCAGGCAGGATGGTGTGAAGAGGCTGGAAGTTTGTGGTCTTCTACAGGAGAACATACAAGTCCTGCTGTTCTACTGGCCTGTGGAGGTGTTTGGAGTCATTATCCTGTTGAAAATGGTGGATTATGGTCATCAAATGCATATATTTTACCTAAATCTGTTAGACTCAATCACTCAGATTGCTGCGAAGTAAAACGGATCCATTTTAGGGTGTTAATTGAGATCCTAAGGGATGTCTGGAGATATCTGTCCAATAAGCAGTGTCCTAACAATCCATCAACACCCAACTGGAAGAGGGGAAGAGTTACAGCTCCTGAGCCCTGCTGCAGCCCCAGTTGGACTGAAGATACACGATGCAAAGTGAACTCCCAGCCTGAACAGGGAGGGGAAATCACCAGGGCAGGTTGCTATTTCAATTTCTCCTCTCCCAATCCCTCTCTCTGTTCCTTCCACTCCTCCCTCCAGGATTTTCCATGCCTGGAATTCCCTAATCGCTAGGCTGGGGAATGCCAAGTCTATGAGCTTTGCCTGTGGGCTCCTACTGCAAAATAAACCAGGAATTCTTAGGCTTTGCCTGGCGGGTCATGGATAGTTCTGTCCCGGGGCCGGTGTGGGAGCGGGAAGGGGGCTGCATTCCCAGTGCGTTATTAGAAACAGCTCCTTGTTGCAAGGTGAAATCATTCACTTCCCGGGAAAGCTTTTTTATTGAGTGCTTTCTAAAGAGCCGCCTCGGTCACATCACCTGGAATCGAATCCCTGTCACCGGTGTTCCCGCCGTGACTTTAACCAGATCAATGACTGCAAAAGGCGTTAAGGACACATCGACGCGGCGGGGCTCGGGTTTGGTGCTCGGTGGTAAAGAGAAACCGGGAACGAGCAGCTCAACGGCTTTCCTTAACCCTTGGCGTCCTCGGGAGGCTCCCGCTGCCTCTCCCGATGGAAAGCCGAGAGGTGGCGAGGAAATAGCTCCGGGGTATTCCAGAAATCTGGAGTGAAATGCGGTCGGAACAAAGAGGCCGCCGCAGGGAGGGCAGGAGGGAGCGCTGGGGGAGCCTGCGCCCGTCCAAAGTTCCAGTCCGGCTCCTTTAGGATTTAGTTTCGGAGCGGAGCAGGCGGGAGAACAAACTCTGGAGACGTTTTTAATTGCAGATTCACCATTTGAGCTTTTCCAGGGTTCCCGGGCAAGAACAGGGGGAAACGTATTTGAACCCTCTGCCCTTACCCGCAGGGAGGCTGGATTTGTTGTGGTTGTTACTATCATTATTACCGTTGTTGGTGGTTTTAGTATTATATACTACTAAGGTTTGCTCTTAATATGACTTGCTATTATTATTTATTCCTACTATTATTATTTCCCCTGAAATATTAGCACTTAATGAAGCAAGACTCAAGTTTGGGGGTTCTTTTCTTGAATCCCTGCCGTTCTCTGACGCTCTTGGCCCCCATCTCTTCCCATTTAGCTAAAGCTCCAGAAAACTGGGATTTTCCTGAACCGGGAACCGAAGGACACCCCCCTCTTTCATTTTGCCGCCTTACTAAAGCAGCGAAATGCCTGGTTCCTCACCTTGCTTACCAAATCCTGCCTTAATAAAGTTTACTTAGTTAATTCAATAGATTAAATGTTACGTTTAACATGGAAGGGGAAGGTTCTCCCTTACTGCCCTGTTTTCCATTTCTGATTTAGGAAAAGGCACGATTAGCATGGATATTGCATTCTCAAGGACCTCGCCACTATTAAATAGACTGTTAAGTGCATTTTATGGCTGAAGAGCCTGTTCCCAGCTCAGTCGGGAAGACGTGCTAAGTTCATCTCTGCCTGCTACATTGAACACTCACTGACTACAACGCTTCCTGCGGATGGAATTCGTCCGCTCTGGAGCTGCTTGGTGCACAACGCTTCCTGGTTTAGGGTTAGTAAAAGGTAATTCAATGAAACTCATTGGAATAGAGGTGTCGCCGCTGGAGAAATCTGCTCCGCGGGGTGCGGCCAATTGCACGGCAGAGATTTAAGCGGGCGCGTATCAAACGGGGTGCGCTGAACGCTCGGGCCGAGCCCCGTCCGCAGCAGCGGCTCCGCGGGGTTGTGCTGCATAACTTCCGCGCCTCCAAAAGCTCCCTACACCCCCGAAGTGGCGAGGCGGCTTTTCAGTGTCCCCCCCCCCCCAGCCTCTCCATAGCTGAAGAGATTAGAAAGTGCAGTCAAAGCAGGGGGCAGGGGGAGGAGAATGGCAAGAATCTTTATCCCTGCTCCCCAAACTGCACTAGGCAGTGCTCAATACATCCCAGCAGTAACAAGCAGGCAGCGCTGTCGGTTCAGCTGAACTTGTGAGTTTTGGGACACTCCGTGGGTTTTTCTTCCTTCCTTTTGGAGAACAGGGAACAAGAACAAATCCTGGAATTGCGACAAAGCGATTGAGCGCAGAACCACCACCGTATTTCTGACTTTCATATATCCACCAAACCAGAATACTCTCAGTTCTTCAAAAGCCAGGCTGTACTGGCAGAAGCTTTGGACTCGCTCCCACAAGTAATTCTTGGCGTGCAAGTAACTGCTTGTCAGCCCCCTGGAACTATTCATGAATACAGAAATCCACAGCATTGAGCCCTCACCATGACTTCTGGAGAGTCACAAGCTGGGGCTAGCTTGGCCTTTAACGTAACTATGTGTATGCCCATACTAAATACCATGATGCAGCAATAACAGATATCACCAAAAGCCCGCAGTGGTTGTTGAAAGCAATCGAGTTAAAATTATAAGAGGTTCCACAGAAGCAATTTGCTAAAATTCAAAGCTTCATGGTACTGTGACACTGAGGGTCTGAATTACGTCTGCACTGTACCTTAGGGGCAGATAAAGAATCCCAGAGTCACAGACTGCTTTGGGTCAGAAGGGACATTAAAGCTCATCCAGTTCCAACCCCTGCCATGGGCAGGGACACCTTCCACTGGAGCAGGATGCTGCAAGCCCCTGTGTCCAACCTGGCCTTGAGCACTGCCAGGGATGGGGCAGCCACAGCTTCTCTGGGCACCCTGTGCCAGCGCCTCAGCACCCTCCCAGGGAAGAGCTTCTGCCTTAGATCCAACCTGAACTTGCCCTGGTTCAGTGTGAACCCATCACCCCTCGTCCTATCGCTGCAGTCCCCCATGAGGATACAATCAAAGAAGTGATTCTAAACCAGCATGTTTCTGGATGAGACAAGTAGTAAGCACAAAATATTTCACACAGTGACATTTGGTACCTCTCTGACACATTCAATCGGAAGCCTGAGCAATCTGAACACCAAAATACAAACTTCTTTTTCCTCCAAATCAGTGTTCCATATTCTTTTATTTTAAAAATTCAGGAATGTGATACACAATACAATGAGCTCCCCACCACTGCAGTGCCCACTTACAGGAGATTCATCAGTTCCACGGTTTGTGGGGGGAATAAAAAGAAGGAGAAAAAGACAGTGCAGTGTTTTTGAATGCTCCCGGTATTCCGGACCTGTGATCTTCAGAACAAATCAAGTCTGTGAAACCACACAAAGAGAAGGTTAAAGAGAAGAATCGAACTCTATTGCAAGCTAGCAGGGTACAGTCGGGTCTCACACAGCTGGACCAAACACAACACTTGAGTTTCTGCTGCTGTACAGTCACCAACCTGACCTGGCTATGTGCTTTCAGGGGATCTACCATTGGGGGCTAAAGAGACTAAAGGGCCCCGTTAACACCAGCTGGTGCTGCACAGGCAACGTGGCACAGGACAGAGAGGCCATGCAAGTCCCCTTCTGCCCCTACCATCATCATCATCACATCTGTATCCTGTCCTGATAATAAACATAATGGGGGTAGGAGGAGAGCTTTTTGTCTTTTAAGCTAGCCATTGCCTGCAATGGACACAGAATAGAAAAATACGACTTCTGGCACCAAAAAGATTAAATAGTTACAACAGAAGCAGCGACTACAACTCCATCGATTCAGATGCATTGACTTACTGTTAACAAATGGTGGCAACTCCCAACACTCAATTAACTGCTCGTTTCTTGTAAGAGCAACAGGAGAGAAGGAAGTCAGCTTCTCAGTGCTACTGTGGTTTGTCTTGGTGCTCGGGGTTTTAATACACTAAAGAGCAGTAGTTCTAGGGCGCATCGCTGGTATCCAGCAGGGCCTCAAGAATTCATGCTAATGACTGTGACCAGTATTGAACTAGTGAGCAAAATAACAGTGAAAATTTACCATAAAAAGCAAAGATACGCATTTTTTTAACAAAAAAAAAAAAAAAAAAAGTATTTGTTCATTTCAAAATTTACTTGGTTAATACTTTGTAGCATATTCTGCAAACGTAGTCTTATATGAGATCTCATTTAACAGTCAACTCTAGATCATATACAGGTAACAGAAGAAAGAAGGTAATTCAGACCAAACAAAACCATATATAAATACTATATTAACACATTTAAGTTAGTTTATGAGACTATACAGTAAGCATAAACACAGAAAAAGGTGAGGGATGCTGACGGCTGCGATGCACCAACATCCCCAGGCTAGCACAAAGCTGAACCGACCCATCCACATGCCGCAGCTCCCTGTGGATGCATCTGAGCAGCCAAGAGGCAAAATAACTGCACCCAAGCCCACAAACCCTGTGAGAGGGAACTTGTGTGAAACTGGACTGAGCTCCTCTACTTTTCCAATGCTTTGGCACCTAGCATTTGGCCAACGCGCTGGCTCGTGATACAGAGCGAGTCTGGCCCTGTAGCCTGCACAGTTAATGTACAACACTGGTAATCCACCCATGGATAATCGAGAGTTGACTGCAATGCTCTGCTGAGAAGTTGGGTAAGACCACTGACATGACCTGGGCCAATCCAGGTCTGAGGAGCAGCAGACTATTTGGAACTACTTAGGAGCAATTACCATAGGAGACACGTATTAGAAATGCCAACTAGAAGGTGTCCTATATCCAGAGGCAAAGCCACATTCCCTTCACTAACAAAACATTCTTTTCTTAGAAAAATCTACATTTAAATACTGTTAAAAACCTGAAAACCACAGCATCAAAGAATTTCATAAGGCCAAAATGATCCTCAGTTCCCTCTGTTGTGCCTAGGTATTGCAAAACATGTGTAGAAGTAGTAAATACCATGTAATTTAATATCTTACACTCCTTCCAGTGCCTTCCAGTAACACATCTCAGACCTCTTTGCACAACAGTAAAGCCTCACAACACCCCTGTGAGGTAGGTATTACCCCCATTTTAAGATGGGGAAACTGAGGCAGAGTGTTTACCATGTCCAGATTCGTAGAGCAAGCAATGGAAGATCCAAGATGTTTTCCAGTTCTGAGCACAGGAGCAGTCAATTAAATCACAAGATATTATATCCCATACATAACTTGAGGGTGGATCAAAAGGGTCAGGGTTTGACTTAGATCTCTCATATGTTTTATCTTCAACTCTCATCTAGCCTCTGCCAAATTCAGAGAGTCCATCGACCAGTTTCTCCTTTGTTAAGGTGTAAGTTGGCAGCATACTGTAACAGCTTCATTAGGGCCAGTTGTCAGTTAACCGAGTTAACATTTTAAACCACAGATTCGGCTACTTAAGTGAAATTACACGATACATAAATATCCCAAAGCCTGAAATACAGCAATGAAATCCTGCTCTCTGCCCCACTTCCTCAAAAGCCTGCGGATGGCTCCCGAGGACACAGGGGAGGGACCAGGATTGCTCTCACAGCAGGTGCTTACAGACACACTCAGCTACAAGCAAAATGCATCACTGAATTAGTTGTTACAGAGGCAACTGTTTGTCCTCAAAAGCACAAATTAGACTGTCGGTGCTTGGCAGACTTTCCCCAACAGAGCACTTCTTGACATAACTAATTCTTTTACCTTAGTCAACTGAGCGTCAAGTGACACTGAAGCTCCAGCTCTTCATTCATAGCACTGTGAGTCAAAGAGTCATTAAACTTTGAAGACTTTTATGACCAGACACAACTTGGAAATAAAGAAAAACACCAGAAAAAAATCCATCAATGTGAAAGGATGCATTGCTTTATGGGTCAGTCGCACGTCCTGATCACAGAGCAGTACACAGCAGCTTGAACTTCCATGCTGATTGAAAAACACCCCTTTCACATCTGATCTTTTCACAAGCAATTGATTTTAATCACCTCACTACCTTACCAGAAAAAGTGGAGACAGCTTCTAACAATCACATGATGTTCTCTTTAAAATACACTATACGATAAATCCATTAGAAAAAGCCTTCACATTTATTATTATATAGGTTTAAGAAAAATATGTGAAACTGCAAAGTGGTTTCCAGTTTTAAGTAGTTATCTCTTTAAAAACACTCTATGAACTTTGGTTTTCCTTAGGGCTTCTAAATAAACAATATATTAAAATATCTACAAATCAAATATTAAAGGAAAGAGCAGGTCCAAGAAATCCGTAACACAAACTGAGTTCCTACGTGCTTATCCCTCAAATACCTTCTCACTGGAACAAAAGGGAATATTTCAGTTTGAAGCACAGCAAAAAGTGTCTCTGCTGCAATGTTGAAACTGGTTCTCTGAAGTTGTTACAGCACTGGTGCACTTTCTGTCTGTCTCAGTACAAAGTCAACACAACCACATTGTATCATGACAGTGACATTATGTTCTTTAAAACAAGCATTCTAGATTAAGCAGTATGACAAGAACAAGGACTTCAGCAATGACACTACTTGGCAATGTTGCACCTCAAACGTCTGACCCTTCCTCTCGCAACAGAGCTGCTGTCAAAGTCCTCAGAACTCAGGTAGCACCACTCAGGGAGTTACAAAGATGATTCAAACTGCTCGTTTTGGTCGGTGTTTGCCTCTAGCTTAACTGAAGGGATGCTCTCCGGCTTAGTCCTCCTAGTTTTGGGATATTCAATGACAACTTCTGAACAAGAAATACTGAGTGACGAAGATTTCTCTGTCTTCTTTGCAGTAATATCTTCTCCTGCTCCGCAACACTGCTTCAAAGCACACTGAGTCCTGCAAGGAAACTCACATTTCCCTCTCCCCGATTCAGAGCCAACACTGGCAAACTCAGGCTGAATGGTAGTTGCATGAATCCCTTCGTCATGGAAGATCTCCTTTATGCGCTTTGCCACCATCATGTATGTGGAAGGGTCAGGACACTTTATGTGAGCAGTGCCAATGATCCTACTGCCTGCCAGCTGCCAAATGTGTAATTCATGGACTGCTTCAACTCCTTCAAGGGTACGTAATTTTGAGTTCAAAGAATGAACATCTATTTGTTTGGGAACAGTCTGCAGAAGTATAAGGGCTGACTCCCTAAGTAATGGGTAGGTTGTGTAAAGGAGTATACAAACCATTATCAAACAAAGGATGGGATCTAAATATAGCAACCAGCATGGACCAGCCACCGTAGTGCTCTCTTGCTCAGACATGTTTGCTCTACCAAGCGTTTGGGATAAAGTAGCATTTTCCATGCAATGATTATTGACGCATGGATTAAAGCAGGGCCCATCTTTGGGGCATGGATTCCACAACCCATAAAAGAGCAAGGCATTCACTACCACAATTACTGAACCTAGGGCATCTCCAAACACATGCAGAAAAACTCCACGCATGTTAAGCTGTGCACTGGAGTCTTCTTCAACCTCCTGTACATCCAGAGTGTAATGACCAGCGTTGCCATTCACCTGTAGGTCAGTCATGTCGTCTTTCATGTCACCTGATGAGAAAACAGTAAAGTGATTAGGCATATGCTGTAATACTACAAGTTACTGTAATTCCATATGAAATAATAACCAACATTAAGCTTGCTTCCATTTGAGTCCAAGCAACTCTACCCATAACACTTAGCAACATTTTCTCTAGCTGAGAAACACTCAGTTGTCCCAAGAAGTGATGAAAACAGTCTAGAAGGATTGCTTCTACATACAGCTATAAAGCAAAGTATAGCTTTATACTAGAGTGGCAAAGTGTAAAGAGGACTGCACTCTAATTTACACTGCTGAAAGCCTGTTTTCACATTTCCTAGCTGTTTAACCACTTGACTCCTCACTGTTCATTTCCTAAACAAAATGCAGAATCAAGGAGCATACAGCAAAAAGCTGATTAAGGAGCTAAGCAACTTAGGTGCTTCCCCTCCTTGTGAAAAGCCAGAAGGCTAAATCAGATTGCTAAAAATCTCTCTTTAACCATAGCACTGCACTGCTATTTTATAGTCAAATTTATGAGGCCAAAAGCTCAAAAGCTGTATGGGTACTGCTTTACAGTAACTTCTTTTCAGGTTTAGGAGTTCATTTCCACAAGACTTCTGAATTCAAGGAAAAGGAAGTCTTCCTGAGATGGCGCATGGGGCCAGCAGAACTGTGAGATACAATGAGCTGAGCTTTTAGGTCTGAATTTACTGGCAGTACTGCCTCCAGGGCAGGGCAAACCACCCCTGAAGCTCTCGGAGGCTATGAACTAGTGCTATTTAGATTTCAGAACTTCAAAAAAAGTCCTAAAAATGCATTTTTTTTAATGCAAGGGACACTGAGCTGTTGAGTGACATAGAGCTATCGCTGCCCAAAGCCATGGCACGGACAATGGAATGCACAGATCAACATTTTAGTGCCAAAACTGTTTGCAATGCTACCACTCCAACCCACCTAGCTAGCTGCATAGGAATAAATGCACACACATCACTACAAAGAAAAACCTGTTCCAATGTTCAAACTTGAAAGTGTTTTGTATGAGTAACCTCCCACTTTCAAGTTCTTCTCGGGCCAGAAAACTTCCAGTGTTAAAGAAACAGCCACTGGCCACTGGCCCAAGTAACTGAAACACAGAGCACTTACTGCTTCCGTGGTCATTCAGTTCAAAGCTTTGTAAACATTAACACGTTCACAAGACCTGCAGCTTCTGCCACTCCTGTGATTCTGCAATCACAAAGTGTCCACAAGTCCTTTCCTCTCTGCAGAAGGGGTGGGCTCCTGCAGAGGCAGCTGTGTTCCAAGCCTCAGGCTCACTACCTCGTGTATCACACTTCGGTCCGAAAGCTCCAGCTACATTTTCCACACCACCTTTAGGAGTTATGGAATATGGGACCTGTAACTTTCCATGGAAAACAATAAATTAGAGGAAAATAGCTCAGGTTACAGAGTTCAGACCTCAGGGTCCACGGTAAGAGCAAGGAAAAGAGGAACACTGCTGCACACCGAGGAGCTGGAGCAAAGGAGATCTGAAAAGTCAGTAAGACCTGTAACAGAGAACAGTGGGCCAGAAAGCTCTTGGGATTATTTTTTAAGGGCAAATGGTTAAATTGTGTCCATTTGAAATCCCTTCATTGAAATCTAACTATACACTTAAAGCACAAAGCTACCTGTGCAGGACTACCCCTAAGGCTATCGCTGGTTTTCCACTTTCACCTTAGGAAATCAGGACCTACCCTGCTTTGTAATTCCCAATGAAGGCACAGTACCACTCTCAGATGCTTCCCTAGGCTTCACCAACACATCCTACAGCTTCTCAGAAGTCTCCAAGCACCTTTACCTGCAACACTTGCATGGGTAAACTATGAATAACTCCGTCCATTACACAATGCAGCATAGGAGGAAATACAAACTTCTTTCAAAGTTTCACTGTGACCAAAATTATGCCCTATCACCACCTAAATACCCACAACAAATTATTTGTTATTGCCAGAAGGGCGCCCATGAGGAATTCCAGATGACTTAGCTCAGAACAGTGCATGTTTTAATCCATGCTATAAAGTAATCTTCTAGTCTAGGACTAGCCCAAAACTTGGCTTTTCACCATGTCTGAGAAACCTGGCCTGGTACAAAAGACGTCCTTGCCCATAGTGGGGGGTTGGAACTGGATGAGCTTTAAGGTCCCTTCCAATCCAAACCAGGCTGGGATTCTGTGTTTCACCATGCAAGAACAATTCCCAAACCAAAATATCTATCAGATTAACGGTTAAGGGAACTGTACATTGTTTAAAAGTAATTATTAGGATACCTTTGTTGGAACCAATTCAACATTAAGAGCTTATTACGTGGTCAAGACAATGGTCTACTATATTCAGAACAACTTTTCTATCCTCTTGCAAAACCTGTTTTTTCCAAAGTAAGGTGGACTCAGGGAAAGAGAAAGCTGCTTCTCAAATACTGGAACCTTGGACCACTGAAAATGAAACTGTAGCAAAGTTCACTCTGCTCAATCAAAGCTCAGTTTCAGGGAAAGCAGCTGTCTCCTGATGGAACCCCGAAACCAAAAGAGAAACAGGGGCTCTGAAGAGTGAAACCCATCCCTCATGACTACATGGATGCCCTGTGTCTAAAGCAGAGAAGCATGAATTACACACCTTTCGCTCTGCTAGCACGCAGCACTTGGCTTTGGCCAAGCGACTTCAAAATAGGCTATCCAGGCTTCTGGATCTGTTTTAAACGTAACCCAAGCAATTCCCTCCCACAAAATAGACACTTGAATGCGAATTGGGAAGGGGAGATTTTAAATTTATCTCTATGTGCAAGTGAGTGGGAAGGAGCATACTTTAGAAAGCTAAAGAAAACTAATGCAAAGAGGTCTCATGTGTACTTTGGCACCAGTGAGCTTCACATTCAGTGCCCACTGCACGACATCCATGGCTCTGATTGGTAATTCCCAAGACTTCTCCGTGCTAACATGGATGTCATGAAGTACAACATTACTGCAATGGAATATACTTCAGTTTGTTACTTGCAGGTTGGGATTAGCTTCTCAGGTAGCTAATAACTGATGCAACGGAGCGATCCGGCTGTCAGGACCAAAGTGTTGAGCTGTGCTCTATCTGATGTGCAGCCAGTTCGGACGGCATTAGGGTAACATCTTGTGACCGCTTGTGTCTCTAGGCAAAACACTCTTGTCACATGCTTTTTCGACCACCACCAACTTTTGCCAACACAACCTGCTTCACCCCAAGACTCTTTCACACTCCACCTTGTCTTCAAGAGCACTTAGAACATTGCTTTTAGCGCCCGAAGGAAAGGTGCGAGGCAGAGGTGCAACAGCCATGTGCCAGAGAACACTGCAAAGGAAGTTTCCTGCCTCTTCCCCACCAGAAAGCACAGGGGGTCCCCGTGAAGCCAGCACGAGGAGGGACCAGGACACCCACCGCCCTACTCAGAGAAGGGTCCTCTCTCACTCCCCGGGTGCTCCTATGTTGGGATGGGGCCGAGGGGCCGCAGAGCTTACCCAGCTTGTCCTGGCTGACTCCGTTGGAGCTGCTGCAGTTCTCCACTAAGGTGCTGGTCTCCTCCCGGTGCAGCGCAGCCTCCCCATCCCCGGGCGGCTGCTCGGGCTTGGAGCCGCTGCGGGAGTGCCGCCTGCTGCCGTGCGAGTGCCCGCGGCCGTGGGAATGGCCGTGGCCCCCCACGCCGTGGTGGTTGAACAGGCAGAGCCCCAGCAAGTTGATGATGAGCCCCGCCACGCCGACGCCGATGACCACCAGCGGCTGCTGGATCTCGTGGGGCTCGGTGAAGCGCTCGATGGCCTCCAGCAGGATGGTGAAGCACAGGGCGGTGAGGAAGACGGCGTTGACGAGGGCACCCATCACCTCAGCCCGCACCCACCCGACCGTGTTCTTGTTGGGGGCGCGGGTGCACTGCGCGAAGCGCACGGCCACCAGCGACACGACCAGAGCCATGACA
>JAOEHX010048457.1:0-21930 GCA_025448015.1 Bolborhynchus lineola | reverse complement strand
CCCTGTGAGGGTGCTGAGGCGCTGGCACAGGGTGCCCAGAGAAGCTGTGGCTGCCCCATCCCTGGCAGTACTCAAGGCCGGGTTGGATGAGGCTTGGGCAATATGAGTCTAGTGTGAGGGGAGTTGGAACCGGGTGATGTTAAGGTCCTTCCCAAACCATTCTATGGTTCTGTGGCAAACTGCCCTTTCTAAGCTGCAGATACCTAGAAAGAAGCCATTCTAGCAAATGATGCCATCTGCTGAAAGCAGCCCACTGTAACATGTTCTGGAGATTCTGAGGCCTGTTTGAAAAGCACCTCTGCCCAGAGCAGAAGTAACATTTTTTTCAGTTCCAATCCGTTAACATTTCTTCTCCCCAGGGCTGATACTGTGATTTGGAGCATGCTGTGATCCCAGCTCTGAGACCTGCTGACGCTGCTCCTTTCCCCAGGCATCAGTCGTGGCTCCACAAAGGGGTGGAGACCTGAAAGTCTGTTCTATGTCTCACCACCTCTTTTCTTTTCAGGGATCAGTTGCATTGGATGTTTGTCAAATCACACTCCAGGACAGTAACCGTACACACGTTAACTTCATGCTCTGCAACTGGATCTATTCATTTTCAGAACTGCCTTCCACAGAGGCTATTTTGCGGTCAACCTAAGCTGGCCCAAGTAAAACCGGGTTCCAAAAAGAGCAATTCACTTTCCTACTTCAGAAATGACATTCCTGTCCCCAAGCAGACCTTAGTGCTAGGAATTAGGACATACGATGCTATGAGGGCCATCAGCTCTGCCTGGCAGCGCAACCAAAACCAAATTCTTCTTCTTCAGCACTACTTTTCAGCCAATTCAGTGACTGATTCCTATTTACCGGGGTGCAGGATTGCTGGAGTTGACGCATGGAGCCATGTGAATAGGGCAGGGAAAAGTGTGTGTGACAGAGGACTGGCAGCAGCCCATAGCTGCTGATGCTGATCGTGAAACCACAGCCTCAGCTCCACCATAAGGGAGGGATTCATGCCTGGGAGTTGCTAGCTAACACACAAACGTCTTCAGATCACGAGCCTCCCTTTCAGAGCCAACAGAGATCTAATCAGCTTTGTCAGTGGAGCCTGCAGCGTGGTTTATCTCCTCCTACAGTGGTATGGACTTGATCGGATGAAGCCCATCCTTACAGTGCCTGTTTCTGTCGCTGACTGTAAAGGAAACCTGGTGTGAATAGCTCAGGGATTAGGTCAATAGTTAATGAGGTGACTTCTGCCCCCAAGCGTTAGTTCTGCCCATTATAAGACAAAGATTTTTTCTTACTCCTACATTAAAGCATGAGTTAAGTGAGTTCTTTAATGCCACAAACTGAACAATGTCAGAAGGAAGAGTAGAATACAGTGGCCCACCTTGTTAATACCAGTGCTCATACAAATACACCAGAAATGTGCTGTTCAAAGCTGTGTCTCCAAGCTAAAATTAACGGGCGTAGAGGAGGTGTTTTGATTTAATCAGTTTCGGAAGCAAAGAGGAGTGGTGGCTGCTTTTGGAAAGCAGGTCGTTTATGTAGTGATGAAGCAAGGAGGAGCCCCACAGCAGGCGTGAGTGTTCGAAAACCTTCACCTGCATCTTACAGCCTAATTCTATGCAGTTTGTTATAAATGGCTTTTCTCATGGCAAAATAGCAGCTGGGAACAGTGCTTCTTGAAAGCTCTCTTTGCGTTGACCTGTTTCTAACTAGCCAGATGTCTCTGTCTAAACGTTTAGGAAAACAAAAGCTCACATCAGCGCGGGGTGATGAAGTGATGCCACAGGAGCTGCAGAGCCGATGGAACCTATTTGTACCACTGCCAAGATGACAAAGCAAACATGAAATACAGCAGCTACCGTGGCTGGCCCAGGAAGGACTTGTCCATCAAGTTCCCAAGTAATCTGTTTGTGAAATGTGTGCTCCATCTCCTTTATGGACTAACAGTGTCTATTATCTGCTCAGATAACAGTGGGGATAAAGGTATTTTTCCTGCTGGGTTTCAAGCTCTTATGCAAAAAGCTGCAGTTAAGCTGTGTATAACCTTAGGATGGTGAACAGTGCCAAGGTCCAGGAGGATGCTTATTCAGTTTTTTATTAGCCACATGACAGACAGACTTTGTGGGTTTGCTAATTAGAGAAACCAGAGGCTCTTTCTTGGAAACTTCCCTATAGGAAGAGATTCTTGTGAAAAAAGGGGATAAAGAAGCAAAATAGGTGCTTATTTGATGAGCAGCATCACAGCATTGCAGCACACCAGTGTTGTTAATGCCCTGGTACGTGCACTATATCTTTGTAGTGATATAAAATCGCTATAAGTGCTATCAAAGTACGTATATAGGTAGATACTAACTTAAAACTGAATGAGTTAGTAGATCTTTTTCCAGCTGGCCTTCAGAGCTTCTCTGCTTGTTAGTAATGATGGCCAACACTTCTATGTTTAATCCTAAGTGGGAAAAGTACTTCCCACATGATATTTCAGATTCATGGAGACTTGATTGCCGCCTGTACGCGCGCAGAAAGACACCCAAGAGCATCCACGTGTCCATGTTTTCCCGAGGAGTCAGGCTGGGCTGACACAGTCCTCCACGGGAGACACCCAGAGCAGTGGATTCCCCTCTAGGACACTGTCTGTGTGGGAGCACAAGGAATCGGGTGTGCACACTGCCGGGATGCTGGGGATGGCAGCACGCAGGCAGCACATGGGCTGGGAGGAGCTGCTCCGTCTCTGTTGTTGCTTCACATGTAATGGGTTCCTGGCACTGGCTCCATCCTCATCAAGCAGTTGGCAGTGCTGCACGGCCCAGTGCTTCCTATAAGCATGACGGAGTCTTCTTGTTATTGAGGTGATTCATCCTACCCCCGCACACCAGTGTCCTCCTGACCTCCTTAGTCTCTCCTTGCCTGCTCTATCTGTGTCACACAGCCTGTTTGTGCTCCTCAGGGTGGTAGCACAGATCCCTGCACGTGGACATCCCTCCCTGGCAGCCAAAACGCAGCAGTTCGCATGCCACCTAATCCAGCCGTGGGTAAAAGGAGGGTCTGTTGGTCCCATATCACCTTTAGCCTATGGCAAGTGTCCTTAGGGTTCCCCAAAGGCAGGTCCACGGGCGGTGAAGCCTGCCCTGGGCTCCAGCCAGGCACTCAGCCTCCAGTGCTCCCTGCCCCACTTACAGAGCTTAAGGAGTGACTGATGTGCCCCATGTAACCCAAACCCGGAGGCAGCTCAGTTTCATGTTCCTACATTATCTGCTCTGCCCAGCAAGGGAACCCTGTAGGGATCATCCCTCTGTGCTGGCAGGATAGCACCAGTGCTCGGGGACCCTCCTGCCTGCACCAAAGTGACAGGAGCGGCAGCAAGCAGCGCCTCGTGCTCACTCCTGCTTATCTGGGAGAGATGGAGCCTTTGGAGGGGAATGGTCTCCTCCAGCTTTTCCTTTCAAGGCAGCCTGAGTGTCGTGATCTGCAGTCCACACACTGAAGCCTGTTGAAGCCACCGAGGTGGCAAAGCAGCTAATAATTAAACCTGGGTTTACTGCAGGAGAAATGCTTCTGTGGCCAAGCACTGAGGAGAACACAATACTCCTTCCACATCAAAAGAATATGCAGATACCCAGGGCAAACTCTGGCCTGCACTTAGCATGCTAATTTCTGTGCTGCTATCTACTTGTCCTGACAGTTCCAGTGAGGTCAGTGAGTTCTTCAGCCCCCTTAGCAATCCTCAGGGTTGTTAATCTCCAAGGGAAGAGGGGAAGCAGTTGCATGTCCAAGATGGACTCAGTTTGTGGAATTTCAAATGACCACAGCTGTAGCATTAAACATGCACACAAATCTGTGGTCATCATCCCTCTGGGTGTTATCGTCAGTGTCATGTGCACACCATGCTCACACACACAGAGCAGATGCAGTTCAGAAGGCAGGTTAAGAGCAAAGATCCCTGCTTTCCTAAGCCCTGGGGAGATGCCGCTGGCTCCTGCTGAGGGCTGGTGTGGTGGTCAGACAAACAATGTAATATTCTGGGCTTTCTTTGTGCCAGTGAAAAAACCCAAACCAACCAAAACCAGTGAGGCTGAAAAACACAAAGGAAGTGGATCAGAGAGACAAGATGGAGCAAACACAGCAGGAGGGGAGAAAAAGCAAAGGTGAATAACAGGCAGAGTTACTTCTATCAGTTCTTGCCTCCTGCTGCCAGCCTTACGTACTTGGTGGGCAGTGGGGGCAGTTTCTGCAAGTTTCTCTTTGGCTAAAGTGACTCCTCAATAAGCTGTGTTGTTTGTAACAAACATGAGGGTATCACTTTGTAAAAACATCCTTCTTCAGGAAGTGATGGAACGCTCAGCTTACAGTCTGACCTCAAGTGTGTTTGCTGGATGGGTGTTATCCTCACGTGGCTTTATTCCACTGAATCATCCCCAGGGAGAGTAGAAATGAGGGATGGTGGGGAAAGAGGTTTTGAAACAAAGAACACTCTAAATCAAAAAAGGCAGGACTTTGTACACAGCCCAGGCCACAGTAACGGCTCCCACAGGGCTGGATTCCTCCTGCACTTACAATCAAAGAGCAAAGCTTTACATACATCAGCACCTTTCCTTTTAGTTCCTCAGTGCCTGACATATGGCAGATGTGTCCCAGAGCCGCTCACACCATCATCCTGCTGATGGCACCCGGGCCTGAAAACTGGGAGACTCAGCAGGAGAGTGGGGGAAAGGCATTTACCTGGAGCTTTTAGCAGGATGGATTTTGTCCGAAGGGACAGGTTCCGTTGGGAATCCCCTGTCCTTCACAGGCGTCCTGAGGGAGGTGGAAGAGAAAATCACCGATAGTCTCAAGGACGAATTGAGTTGCTCAAAGGTTGATCATTAGGAGCTGTGGCGTTGATATAACTTTAACCCTGACTCAGAGATCCTCAATCAAAGACTCCTGCCTGAATTGCCTCCTGCTTTTCTGGGTTCTGGGTCATGCAAAAGCTGTCTCTTCCCTCAGTACCTCAGCCCTGCTCTGCTGGCCCCTGGCTGCCACTGTGCTGGCAAGAGCAGCCGCAGCCACTCAGGGCTCGATATTGGGAATGTTTCAGATGTAGATAAATAAAACCTCAATGAGGATCAATAAGAGAGAAAATCCAGAAGTAATGCGCTGCAAAGAGGTGACCCAAACGCAACAGCTGAAAGAGGTAATGGGCTTTGTTATGATATTTGGCCCAGATTTTGCACAAAGGTTTGTTTCCCCTGGATTCACAGAGGAAGAAGTGATTGTGAAATGGGGACTAAAGGTGAATGCTCACTTCTAGCTCCTGCCTTGCAAAGGCAATTACATGGAAATCCTGTGCTTTCAACAAAGCTGAATGAGGGTTTCCACCATCCCAGACAATGAAACCCCAAGGATCTGTCAATAAACTGCTGTTGTTTAAAGAGCCTCTCTCCCTCCCATGCTCAGACATAGTAAAACAAAAGGAAAAGATATCAAATGGGATCATTCAATAAGTCCTCAGTAATCTGCATGAGGTCACCTAAGATTATCCTTCCTCTTCTCTGAAGAAGTAACCACTTCCTAAAACAAATAAGCAAGAGTGACACTAACCTGAGCATTCTCCGTGAGGATGCAAAGCAGCAGTACATACAGAGACAGGCTCATCCTGTTAACTCAGAGTGAACTCCCTCTCCTGTGGAGGAGGTAAGGCTGTCAGTCGGTTAGAGGCTAGTGTTAATTGAAGGAATACCACTAAAAGGGTAGATGTTTCCATGGAGCAGTTTGCTTAGTGGCCTGCATTGGTGTGCTGGGAAGGACCCAATAGCTGCGCAAAGACAAGATATCAGCATGGGTTTGTTTCTATTAGATTCATCCTTCAAAACCCTCACTGCCCATTAATGCAAGTCCCAGATAGGAGTTTCCTTAGAATAACATCGAGGTTGGAAAATGTCCGATGTGCTTTTCATGCATTTATTGTTACTGATTGTTGAGCAAAGGCAGGAAAGGAACCAGGGGTCTTAAATGTCTTATGTGGTTAGGGAGATGCAGTGCTGAGGCTGAGTGCTCAACACTGCTGAGGCTGAAACAGGATGGCGTGATTTACAAACATGATTTACAGCATGGTAAGGAAATCTACTGGCATTAAAGCAGCGAGCAGCTACTGTTCTTCCAATACAACGCTCTTACAATGAACCTGTAAATGGAGGAAGAGGCTGATTGTTCTCTGGGTACTAAAAAGAAGAGTAGAAGATAGTTCTGTGTTGGCATATGCTGGAAGCTGTCCTTACCATTGCAAAGACATGATTTTATTCACTGCTTTCCTTGTTGATGCTTCTGATTTTCTGTAAGAGAACTATTGGTGATTTTGCTGAAGATCACTACAAGATACTTGCTCATAGCCTGATACTGGGCTAGGGCTAAGGCTGACAGCATCTTAGGTATAGTAACAAGAATAAATGCATACAAAACATACAGTTTCTCCAACTTTGTACCAGTGCTAATTAGTTACGTACAGTATATCTTTAAACATCCGCTAACTCCAAAGTTAGGAGTTAAAAGTTCAGCGTGTACAGATGTGAAAATGCTTCACCACAGCACAGTAATTCCTTCAATCCCACTTTATAAAGATATTTTGGGGAGGTTTGGGATGGGTTTTTTTTGAGAAAGGTGGCTGTTTGCCCAAGCTGAGGATATGGAAACACAGCTTAGGAAGGGATGCAGGGGCAGGACCTGCATCAAGCCTTTAGGAACAACTGCCATTTCTGAGCAAGTTCTGCATGCAGCCGAGGCAGTGCAGATATAACAGGTCACTTTGCAAACACTGCAAACCGTTGCAATAATGCTGAGCTTAGAACTGACCTCCAGCAAGTGCTATTTCACACCCAGGAAGCGGCTTTGAAGGTGGAATCTAAGCTGTAAAAAACAGGATTAAAAAAGCAAGTGACCATTAAAACATCTGCTCAGCCTAAGCCAGGCTGTAGGATCCCATGTAAGAAGCTGCTGCAGTGTCAGATTTGGAAACAAAACTCATGGTTTCTGCTTGGCACACCCCCAAGGCTGAGCTTTGCCATTCAGCTGAGTTCATTCCCTGGAGCACAAGCAGAGGACCACGCGTTCAAGGCTGTGATCAACTCCCTGCTCCTTGCCAACACTCATCTGTCTGCTTTCACCCACAGCCATGCCAGCAGCAAGTGCAAATTAGCAGCAGTGACAGGATGAGTCTGCCATGGAGCCGGAACAGGAGGCAGCAAAATGAACATGGGAGGAGGTTAAAAACATGCACAAGTGAAGGCTGTGGTTGTTCATACACAAATTCCATTCTAAGCCTCTAAAACACTGCTTTCAGGGCCCCACCCAGAGAAATTCCCTGGACTCAGGCGATGCAGGGTCCAGATTTCAGTCCCTTACTTGCGAGCAGTAACTATTTCATGCAGTACAGTTTCATGCCCTTTCCCCCCTTGATAACACGTAGAACTCCACCAAACATGGCTTTGCACAGAGCTGAGGTCACCCCTTGTAGTTTCCAGTTTCATCTTGAGACCTCAAGCACTGAGACCAGAATTTGGCTTTGAAAAACAGTGGGAAATTTAGAGCAGGGAATTTGACTCATTGTATCTTACACAGGAATTCAGTGACACGTTCTTGGTTGCTCACCTTGCTCGTCACCTTGCTGAATTTGACTGCATAAAGATTGATGACAAATGACCTTGCACCTGATGAGAGTGAGTCCCCAGCCTGCTTTAAAGGTAGACGCATCCCTTTGCGTCACACAGCAGCAGATCTCTGATCACACTTGTCCCTTTAGGAGCTGGCACAATGGTGAGGTTTTTCTAGCGTTCATTTACCTGGGAGAAAGATATAAATGTGCCCTAAAGGCGAATCTGTAGTAATTCTCATAAAAATAGGCTATTTTCTCAACTGACTACTTCTTTGATGATATCATTTTCTTTAATGCTGATGCTTCCTCCTGCTTTTAGTTGCAACCACAAAATCCTTATAATTTGGTACAAGCTAATTATGTGGATCATTGCCATAGAAGGCATTTGCTTCACCTCCCAGGAAATCGTTATCAGTCACGATCTGCCATTTGCTCTGATGGCTTTGTTTATCTTATCATCCAAGTGCCATAAAATCCATATTTATCTTTCCCTAGTGGCATCTAAGGATTGATCAGTAGTAGCCAGCAGAGGCTTTACTTGGCAATTAGCACTCAGTGACTTTAACACTTGCATTTGTCAGGAAGGGTCTTCAGAACTTCCTGCATGACATAAGTAGCCACTAGCTCTGGGGCCACTGGAGTGGTCCCTGCTGATCCAGGGAGAGCTGAGAGTTCAGGTAGATAATATTGCTGCTGTTTGCAATTGGATAATGAAATGCATTATGAGCAGAGAAAAACCCCATACGTTCGCTGTTCCTAATACCAGATACAAGTCCAGGGGGTTCTGACAGCTCCTAACTCAATTCTTGCCACCTGATGTCTGGTTTGGGGGAAGCCAAAAATGTACCTAAAGTGGCTTGTCTTCACTTCTGCTGAGGAAGATGGATCGCTTGTTCCTGCCATGCATTCACAAATGTCTAGTATGTCTGATGCTAATGAAGCTGAGGCCCAGCCAGGGGTTCACTGCATTTGAAGGAGAGCTTCTAATGGCTTCACTGGGCTCTTGTTGTGTCCTTGGGGCTTTGACTGACACAAACACGTGCAAAACTTTGTGTTGTGGATATGCTTGCTTCTGCTGACTCTGCAAGAGCAGGGCCTGCTAAAAGACCTGGTTAAACAGTACAAAAGCATTTGGCAGCTGTCCTGGCAAACAAAAGGTTTTTGGATTAGGATGAATAATGGATAAAACCCCAAAACTCTAGTCAAGTATTCAAGCACCTGCTAAGTACCTACCACGTTCCTCATAAATTTACCTGCTTGTTGCATTCGTTTGACCACCAAAAAATGACATATGAAAGGTGACAGTGGAAGCTGTATTATTAGTTATTACTCACTGCATGTCATGTCCAAGTCAGCATTTCAGTTGCCAAGGAAGTAGACATAACGCACTGATACCAAGAATGTATTCACAGTGGTGAACAACGCGGTGTAAGTGGGCCTGTAAATTACCTCTGCTTGAACCGGGTAGCCCAGCAACAAGCATCCTGCATCAGTCAGAAATGCAACGAGTCACAGATGAAAGTTAATCAGCCAGAAGTCTCCAGAAAAATGTTTCCTTACCCAGAAAGAGCCTACATTGAAAACTGAGGCTGTGTGGAGCTAAGTTCAGGTGTCTCTGTAGCCTTTCTTTTCCCTTTATAGCATAAAACTCTGGCATGAGTCCATTTTATAGGCTCAGAGGGGATTTATCCCCAACAAAGCTTCATCCTTCCGTGGCAGCTGAGCCTCAGAAGTGCACTTTGCTTCCAAAATAATGCCAGATAAAGGTGCTGTTGCCTCTAGTACAGGAACTTCTCGGCACTGCTGAGCTGGCTGAAAGCAAGATTGAACAGAAAAGCCGTATAGCAGTATAACAGTATGTGGTGCTACGCTATCAGACTGTGCAGCTTTTTAAAGTTGTAAAGATTAATATTTAACTTTCAGCTAGCTTTTAAGGTAAAGATATACATAAACCACGCTTCTAATACCTGATGTGGATTATACTGTGTGTAGCCTTAATTAGGCCAAAGTCTTCCACAGTGTGAAACATGTGTTAAGCAGGCTGCTAGGGCAGGCTGCTACACTGATACACCAGCTTTTTTAGCTACTAGGATTCCTCTGGCTTCACACAAATTAAATGAGGGAAGAATAAGACAAAGACACGGCCCAAATGCTGTCACTGTCTTTTGGACTATGGATGCTCCAAACACTGCTTCCTGGGAAAAGGGCTTCATTTTTATCAGCGCAGCAAGAGGTATGCATGTGTGTGAAGGTGACCAGCAGCATGAGGAGCAGTCTTTCCCTTTCACGTGAAAACAAGAGCAACAGCAGGAGCTTCTCCTCTGCACTGTCTCGTATCTGCAGGAAACTGCATGAGATTGAATCCTGCAGTAAGTGCCTGTGAACTGGTTTGCGCCATTATTAGGATCAGATCCTCCTGGGTTACTTACTGACAGTAAAGGCAAAAATGAGAAATTCCCTACGATCAGGTGTTTATAATTGTTCAAGAGGGAATTATCTCTCCTCCTACTCAATGATATAGTATGGATTAAGTAACCTATTGATACTTATGTTTAAGAAGCAGCTTCATGGTCCTCTAGATTTAAGTCCGATTTCCTCTAAGCATTTTATCTTCCCAGCTGGCCATCACTTTCACACTGTTTATGGAATGGCCTGCTCAGCTGGCTGCAGAGGGGACACTGACCAGGCTTATCAGTAAATAAATGACTTTGGTAACTCACCATTGTTTTCCCAGTAAATTCCATTCCCTAGTTCATGCACAGCTGCCCAAAGGAGGAGACCAAAGTGGCTGCACCCAAGTGCTGAGCTGTGCAGAGCCCCAGTGTTGTTTATGAGCTCGCACTGTGTAGTCTGTTACAGATGGGAACCCGAGGCCTGGGATAGAGCCTTAGTCAAGGTCATACAAGAAGGCTGAAAATCAGGGATCCAGTCCATGCTTTTCAAGGATGATGCAACTTCCTCCAGTCTATCCTTTAGCTAAATTACATTCCACACATATAAACCTCGGTACCTTCAGAGGTGACTTCTGTCTATCATTTGTGTACCCACAGCTACACATCATTAAAACTCCTGATATTAAACATTAATGAATTTATCTCACAGCATTCAACAGCGTACACCATTATTATCATCCTGTAAGGCTTAAGCTGTAAAATTACATCCTGAATGCAATTGCATGTGCTCTGGGGAAAACAATTATGCTTTTGTAGGAAAACATGAATTTCAGGATTCCAAAGCAAAAATCCTGAGAGGGAACAAAGATCATCTCCAGGATGCCTTCCCCTGTGTTTGACACATAGTGGTAGGAAGGTCTGGTTTCCCAAACCTGAAGAAACACTGCATTTATCATGTTGGAGTGATACTACTTCAAGAAGACATTGCAACGCAGCTAGAATAGCTCAATGCTACAGCTGTAACTTAAGCTGTTCCATCTATTCCTGCCATTGTGATTGAGAGAGTTTGCACTTTCTGTAGTGTTTCTTATTCATAGAAGTGTAACTGCTAACCAGGACTTTGATTCAACTGTGTTATGAAACATGGAAAATGTCAAATTGGAATTGCACTGAATTAAGTACTAAAGCATCCGTAGCTCAGGAAAATCAGCATCTTACGGCGACACACTGAAGACTTTCGTGAAACAAAGCAGGTAAAGATGTTAAAATCAGGTCTTAAATGTTGTATGGATGTACCCATAGACCAAAGGAGATTCCCCATAATTACAAGGCAACAGTGCCATCTTGAGGTCACCAGAGAATTAAAGAGAAACGCTGCAGGATTGCTCTTAGGTGTTTTATTTTTAAATGCAGAAATTACTGTATATTCCAGGGGAAAAAGCCCAAACTTCTCAAGCAATTTTCTTAACTTGGCCTTGTTAAAAGCAAAACATTTGCAAACACCAGCCATGACACAACACTGCCTTTCCTGGACTGTTCATTAGTGATTTATGTTCTTGGTTGCTCGGTTTCCTCCTTTCACTCACTGGTACCTGCATTTTGAGGATGACAAAGCCCACAGTTAATTCGTGTATTCTATATATTTTTTGCAGATCAAACTAACCCCACTGCACACTGTAGCCTTGGATGTTCCACAAGCTGTGCAAAGCAGATCTCCATGAAGGCCACTAGAACTGCAGTGCAGATTTTCTGGTTGAGGCCTAGAAGGGAAAGATCTGAGTGTACAAACATGGTGAGAAAGCAGGGATCCACCCTCCAAATACATTTGAGAGCTGCTTTGGCTCCGCATGCGTGCCAGACACTTCCACAACGCTTGAGTGATGGGTGATGACCACTAGAACAGTGGTAGTTTTAGACTAGCAACTAAAATGGTCATGTTCTAACTTTTAAGCAAAGGTTGTGGTGAAAAGAGTAACCACTAGGCGAGCAATTATGATAAGCTCTGCTGGATAGTTAAGAATCTAATAGAGCAGAACTGTTGCTTGGTGACACAAGCAGTTGTTTATCAGCAAATGCATCACATTTAATTAAAGTTTCAAATAAGGTTCTCTTTCTTCATGTAAAGAACCTACCTAGAATACATCCATAGCTGTACAGATAGATGTGTAGATGTATACATGACATTTATGGCCCAATAAGGAAACAAGTGTTTTGAGAATGAGCCATTTTCTACGAATGATTGTTTCATGGCACGTCAAACCAGAGGTAAAAAAATCTTTATATAAAATAGATGCCAGGCATTACAGTGCCAAAGGACTGTTTTAAATTCATGAGGCATTTAGTTCATTAAACTTACACCAGCTTAAGCAAGCAGCTCCTACTTTGGCAGAGAATGGTGAAGGAAAACATGGAGATAGCTCATAAACTTCACCAAAGTAAAGATTTTCTATTCAAAGTACAATTTCCCCTCCTCAAAATAGAGATGTATTACTCTGGATGGTGTCCCGTCCAGGACAGCAGTCCAGGGGATTAGTTTATAACTGATTTCAAGGTAAAATGAAGAAGGTCTTGAGGATGTTTTGGACTTGATGATCTTAAAGGTCTTTTCCAACCTAGTTGATTCTATGAAGGTACTATTTCAAATGCTATGCCCTGAAGCAGACCTTTCAGGAGCTGATGGACAAGCCCTTCAGTTACCCAGGCAGAAAGGAGTATAAGCTCCTCAAGTACACTAAGCTGACCCATGCCACTCATTAGTCAAGACATTAAACTAGAAATAGCTTACTTTGATAGGTCATCCACTTAGTGGGAAGGCAGAACACAAAATCTCCTTTCACTCTTGGTAGTTAAAAAACAAGAGCAGATGAAAAGCCACTGATTTTCTACATATACAAAACATACTTACCAAGTACTGTACATTACATACAGCATCATTTTAACCTACAGATTGTGAATCTCTGTACATTTTTCATCTAAAAGGCTTTTCACATCACTTTAAAACCATCTGATTTACTGTTTCTTTTCTCAGAAGAGTCATATATGGTAAACAGGAAGACAAAATATTTTTTCTTAATGCAATTCATAATCTCTTATGCTTTGATCATGAGCTACTTATTGTAGACTAAGAGTTTGTACAACAACTGTTAAAATATACTTTCAGTAGGTTCCAGCTTAAAAGAGGGAGGCACAAGTAGCTTCCAGCACATTTAATCAACTTTCAAAAGTTAAATACTTTACACCTGTGTTATAGTTTTAACGCATGCCCAAGATTTGTCTGCTCTTCAGTTGATAGTTCTTTTCCAGTTCAGCCAGTGCTTGAGCCCGTAGGTTGGCAGCATACAGACGTTTTCTGAGATCAGAGCATTTCCCTTTAGAAAGGGGACGGTTTTCTGAACTAACTGGAGTCCCAGCATTCTCCTCACTTCCAAAGTGTACTTTCTTCTTGGTCGTAGGGAAGGGCAGCAGCAGTGCGTTATCTTAGAAGTCAAACAACAAAGACTGAATTAGTGCATCTTTCAGCATTTGTTCTTAGCTTATATTTTTTAAGCTGTTACCCATCTTGCTAGCTACCTATGGCTTTAAGTGATCTAATTAAATGCACTTCATAGCAACAACTCTTCTCTATTTTCCTTTCCAGCAGTAACATAATGCAGCTCCAAAGGGAAATAGAGAACGGGGGTCCCAGCAACAAAACACTTTGTCTTTCCTTTATAGCAGGGGCAGACCCAACCTGCCCTTCCCACATTACCCACATTGTTCCAGCTCTATCCTTGTATTAAGTCAATGGGTACAAATTAGGCTCTGACTTGATGAATAGTGAGAGTTTTGTTGTGTTTAAAATGATCAAGTTACTTTCACTGCAGCCTCCAGCACAAGAATTTTCATGTTATAGCTCTATTTTAGCTGTACAGAACTGCCATGGTGAAAAGGCAGCTAGCTTGGTTTGGTTTAAATGACTCAGGGTACAAAAACTACCATCAACAGCTATTAAAACAGCTGAGCTGCTTCTCATAAAAGCCAGGTTCACAAAGATCAGCTTAATGTGTGGGGGGTTAATTTCATTTCTAGTCACAGGTCTAACTATCCTAATCTTAACACTGCTGAAGCCTTAATTTTCAATTCACTAGGCTGGAACAAAGATGCAATAAGCAAGTGAGAAGGGCCAAACTGAAGAGGCTAGTGAATGTTTCAGCACTTTACTAGTTCATATCAGTAAACTATACCTGTCTTAACATTAAAGCCTTCCCTAAGAATCAGAAAATTCCTGCAAAAATCAGGGAGTGTCTAGGACCATCTTAGAAACCAGGATTGTTGATTTGCCATTTTACTGTGAAATGAACCACACATGGACTTTGAGGAAAAATTAGGGATTCAAGATGCGTGATATGTTCAAAAAAATACAGTATTATTTGAACAAGTGAAGATAACAGAAGCAAGTGATATTGGTAGTGTACTGGAGAAACACTTTGCTCATTGATATCAGAACAGGGAGACGTTTAGAAACAGTATTACGAGAGTGCCATGGACTGAAGAGTAGCAATCAGTGTGACAAGTGTTTAATTAAGCAATCTACAGGTATTGCAAGATTCAGTCAGTCTTTTAATAAATAAATTCACTTTTCCACATTGCTCAGCTCAAGGTAGTAATTGCTTGAAGTGGTTCAAAAATTAATAGCCCTGCTAAGGTCAAAATACCTTGTAAAAGGGAAGAAATGCAGAAGCTTACTGAACTTCAGTCATCCAACATTAGAGGCAACACCACAGAAGCCCAAGGCAAGTTTGGTTTTATATTCTTTCATGTATCAAAGTCAGACAATACGTTGAGAGGTGGAATTCTCAAAACTGACAGGGATGTTTGAAATAGCTCAAGTACCACTAATGTCTGGTGGCATTTAGCTTGTATTCTTGCATGCTGTGATAAGCACTTGAACTTAAGTTTTATTTGTATTTGAGGCTGTGAGATGCTTATGTTGCTTTATCTGACCAAACCTAAATGAAGATGTTATTGCTGCATGTTAAAGGCTGTTCATTTTTATTTTATCTAGAGCAACTACTTTGGATCCAGCCATTTAATATTCCATTTCATATTCTGACAAATATTTCAAAATGCACTCAGATACTTGAATTATTTTTACTATTAAAAGATGGGTGAAGAGATGATACTACATCTTATGATAGTAAGAGGACTGAATGACTGAGGCCAAAGTGGATGTCAGATATGATAGCATAACAAATACTCTAACAGAGATTAGACTCCAGGTAGCCAGAAAGTACTACAGCACATTTTTAAAGCCCCACTTTGGTGTGTTAAAAACTGGAGCATGCTCATAATAATCAGTATTCTTCAGATGCAAGATCTTTAGATCTTGTATGATGCACCAATTACAACTGGGTCACAAATATTAATTCCCACCAAATTTCTGGAAGCTGAAGAGATTAAAAATATGAAATTTTATTAAAATTAACTTTACCAAAAGTCTGCAAAAAGACATTCATAAACAAAATAATAGCAGCTCTGAGTAAGGGTTGGGTTACAAGTTAGCACTCCTACTAGCTTACAACAAGAATCTAGTTTCCAAAACAGTATAAGACTGCAGCGCTGACAGTGGTAGCTCAGACTGACAGTTGAGCATCATCCACTAAGTCTTTTTGCAAAGTAGAAAATCAAAAGTCTCTTCCCAACAACGCAGAGATACTGGGGTTTGTATTGCTATAATAGGACTAAGTATAGCATATTGAGCATCAGAGGTATTCTTCTCATCATTCCGGCCTACATTTATCAGTGACAGCGGCTTCTTATGTATTTCCATACCTGGACCATCTGCACAAGCTAACATCTTCTGCTCTTTGTAGAGATTGTAGCTCCTCATCAGGTTTTCAGCTCTGTTTTCAAAAGAGAAGTTTACAATCTTAGGACAAAAAGCTTAGAGTTCCTGCTATAGGCAGTTCTAGGTTAGTAAGATACCTGGCAAGTTTGTCCTCTGCCAGTCTCTCACGAACACAGAGTTCCCGTTCTCTCTCTGGAAGTAGAAATACAGCAGTATACAGTGTTAATATGTACATGTTAAAGTTAAGAGCGACTATGCATGATGGATTTTGTTCCAGGAAAACACAGGAGCTATGAATGCATTTGACAGGCAGTATTTCTGCATTTATGGCTCTAAACAAAGGTATCTGCACAGCAGCTACACCTTTATCCAGGCACTGATAAAGTACTAAGCAAGTACTCCAAAATGCCAGCAGGTCTTTTATCCCCTTCCCCCAAAACTCGGCCATATCTGCAACAATGAAGGTACAGTGTCTTTTTGTTCTGCACATTAACTCATAGCACACAACAGCAGATCTAAATACTTAGATACCAGATACTATGATTCAGTTATGATTAAACATCACATTTACAGCAGCAGCAGCTGTTATTCAGGCTTAGAAAGCAATTTATACTGTTAAAGTCTGTACTACAGAGTCTACTATATATGCAAAGTGGTATTTCTTGTGGGCAGGAAATTGCTATGCCTGAGGAGGAGTTATCTATACAGTTTTCACAGGTAAGCCATCTGTAGGGTACAACTTTTATAAGACCTGCTTTGCTTACTCAAGTATGTTTTGCTTCAACATCAGGCTGAGCTTAGGTTAATGTATAAGCACAGACAATGTTAACTTACACAGCAGGTGAAAAGCAACTTGTACCACACAGTGCAGAAGTCACCCAGACCCTTTTTCCCTGTATACTTTCCAAATTGCCACTCATGCTTAATCTTCCCAAGCCAGACTTCTATATCCAAGCTGCCAATTACAGTAACTTAAAACAAGAACTAGTCTAGATAAACCCAGGCATTCTTGCTTTATTCTTCAAACTGAAATCTAGTAGTGAACATCAGACTACAATAACCTAGTGCATTAAAATGAGGGGTTTTAAAGCCGTCTAGCTTTCCTTCCTCCACATTTACTCTTTTGAATCAGAACCCCACTGCCACCCCCTTCCTAAAGCAGAATATCATACGCTCCAAACGTTGCTCTCTCTCCTTAATGGCTTGCTCTCGCTCCTGTAGTTGCTGTTCCTTCCGCTTCAGCTCATTCACTGCAGCATCTGAATATTGAAGCCTTTCTGGCTCCCATGATCTCCAGCCTCTTTTATCTGGGTTTTGTCTTTGTTCTTCTGCCACCAAGTCTGCTATCAAAGGGTGCTGAAGAATATCTTCAACAGAAGGTCTGCAATAATCCTAAAGGGAAGACATTACCAACAGGTTACCTCTGTAACCAGGAAACATTAGGGCCAGGTATTCCCAAGCAAGACTCACTACAGATAGAAACCAGCTGAGGTGCTATAGAGTGAAGAGTTTGAAAAAACCACAGAATTAGGAAGGGGTAGCACCACCAGATGACAAAAGCCAACAGAGGAGGCTGTTACCAAGCCCTCAGCTCCAGAGGCAGCAAGTCTGGCTCTCCTAGCCCAGGCTCTCACTCCTTTCAGGGACAGAATGGGGCAGTGAGCCTACAGGGGCAACTGCTAGCAAGTTCTGTAACAAGCAGTCTGCATCAGTAGTTGTCACTTGATTCCTGAAGGATCCATACCTGTTGGGAGACTTGGGTTCTTGTTATAGCCTTGTTGTCTCATACAGTATTCTTCTCAACACCCCCATGCTAGCCATGGGGCACAAGCTATGTGGTAGCCATATAAAGCCAACCTCAAAATGAGGGCAAACCAACCCCTCCCACTTCCAAACACACTGGAAACATTCTAACCCTAAAGATATAAGGCCTTACGTACACTGTCAGGCAATCCTACATAAGACAATATTGAGACAGCCTTTCAGCATCCTGAACATGCTTGAGCTGCTACCTTTAATGGACTCAAAGCACAATTCCCCCTTACCCTACAAGTGACGTTGCCATTGGCCAGGTGATAGCAAGCAGTACTCCAGGTCAGTTTCTTTGGTAATTGAGAAAGAAAACTAGTCTTTCAGTAGCAGTTCAAGTTCTAGGTGGAAAAAACGAGTAATTGATGCTTACCTTCACATTCAGCATCTCCTTGAGAAGTTCATTCAGCTGCTCGGAGTAACGATATGGTATTCGCCTGAATTTCCCTTCCCTTATCTTTTCTGCCAGCTCCTTTTGGCTGCAAGCTCTAAATGGAGGCCTGAAAAAGAACATTTTCCTTGGTTTCTTTCACTGATTTTAGTGACTCATTTTCATTGAAATAAAAGAAGCAGGCTAAGAAAAAAAGTTGCAATCAAAGGCTTGTTTTGACTACCTAATGTCAAGACCAATATAGAAATACAAATCTAGGACTAGTTTCTGAAGCCTTTATGCTTTCATCTCTACAAATTTTACACACGTGTTAACAGCTACGTCTCTACATTCATTACCACACTACTATACTTACGAGAGAGAACATAATTCATACAGGAGACATCCTAGAGACCAGATGTCAGATTTTTCATTGTATGACATGTAGTTCATTTGCTCCTAAAGAAAGAGAAAAATCTTCTGTTTATTAACTAAAACATTGTTCTGCTATTGGCAGGATAATCAGCTACTCTTCAAACCAGAATTAAACCATTATTTACTGGGGTTACTTTTAAGATTCCACCTTAATCTCCACAGTTACCCCTAGTAGCAGGATTTTAACAAGCTGTAGCAGTGCTACACTGTAGAAGACTGAAATGTTGTGCCAATCTTTAGTTCATACAACCCCCTATTTCAGTCAATATTTATCTGTCCCACACAAAATTCACTGTTATTAGGGAAGTAATTCCTTGCTTATTTCCACAAATTAAAATCCTACCATCAAGAGGTAATTTAATAAGCTTTCTACTTTAACACTGCAAAACAAAAGCATTCAAGCTTCCCTGTTCCTTTTCAGAAACAATATTCTCCAACATCCCTCTAATATTCCAAGAGCATATCAAAACTTAAACAGTGTAGAGCAACTAGTAACTCTATCAAAACCTCCTAAGCATTCATGGACTGAGACAAACACTGCAGAAAACAGATCTTGAAGGCACAAAAGTGGAGATGAGGCACAGAAAGGTGGTCTTACTGGAGACATGTAATATGGAGTTCCAACAAATGTTTTGGCAAAGCTGGTGTCATGGTGCAATATTCTTGCCAGTCCAAAATCTCCAAGTTTCACATTCTGCTTGCCATCTAGAAAGACATTTGCTGGCTTTAGGTCACGATGCACAGTGACTCCACCATCACTCCGCCTGTGACATTCTTTCAAGGCCAGTGTCAGTTGAGTCAGTACTCTGAGAACAAAGCTTTCTTCCAAGTAATGCCTGAAAGATGATCACATTGTTTAACAAAGTTATTCTTTGAGCACATCATTCTTAAGTAGCTGCTGCCAATCTTAGTGTGGCAGCAACATTTTAATACTACCATTACAAAACATCACTGAATCACCCCAGCACCTTCACACAAAACCAACAGGCACCTAGATATGTTATTTTAAAAATGGAAATTAAAAATAACCCTCCAAATATGCTGGAAGACATCAGAACTTTCATTGCAGAACCCCTGTGATATTTCCTTCCTTCCCCAAAAAGCTTAACAAAGACATTGCGTTTCCACTGCTTACAGCACTAATACCAACTTGAGGCTTTTGTGAAGAGCTCTGTCCCTTCGACCACTTATGATAACAGTGTATTGCTGGCCATTTATAATGAGCAACATAAAACAAAGCCAGGGCAGGACTGATTGTTAATATAACCTTCCTCAAATGAAAACACTGGTGTTTGGGAGCAGCTGCTGTACCATTTTAGACTACTCTCATGAAGAGAGACTTACAACTAGGCTGCTTATGAATGTTAAGTCCGGTATTATACTTAACAACTAGGCTGCTAAGTCTAAACCAAACCAAGGTGAAGTCATATCAACCGGGTGTCTTCACAAGGTTTACATGCAGGCACATAAAGTAGTTTTTAACACTCTTCCCTTTCATGTATCCTGGTGTTCTAGCAAAAACCAGGGTACAAGTAGTTTAACTGATGGGCAAGCCAGAAGAACCATCAGGTCAAGCTGCCTATCTGCAAGAGCTATGACTTGTGGGTTTCTGTCTTCAGCCTCATGCATAGCATTGCAGCCAAAAACCCTTCAACAGCTTCTGCTGCACAAGAGAGCTCAGGTTTTTACTACTTCAGCATAAACATCTGATCAGTTGGTGCATTCCTGAGCATAATCACAACCAGTGTTATAATCTTGGACAAAACCTTTCATGTTGCAGAGCTCTTGGGTCCAAAGTCTCAAAATTATCTAGAAATTAGTAATGGACACATTTCACTTTCCTTTAGATTGTCTGGGATATTTCATACAACGCCAGACTCATTTGTGGTGGATGGGACCTTAAAGCTCATCCAGTTCCAACACCTGTCACAGGCAGGGACCCCTTCCATTGGAGCAGGATGCTCTAAGCCCCTGTGTCCAACCTGGCCTTGAACACTGCCAGGGATGGGGCAGCCACAGCTTCTCTGGGCACCCTGTGCCAGCGCCTCAGCACCCACACAGGGAAGAGCTTCTGCCTTGGATCCAACCTGAACTTGCCCTGGTTCAGTGTGAACCCATCACCCCTTGTGCTATCGCTGCAGGTGATATTTCAAGTTAGACGCTGTGAAACAGCCACACGCAGACCCCACATACCTCTCTTTCGTGCACTTTGCGATCAGGCTGGCCAGGTCACCGCCATCGCAGTACTCCATCACGATGTACAGCGTCGTGCTGCTTTTGTCGATGATCCGATCGTAATACCGGACGATATTGGGATGCCGCAGCTCGCGGAGCAAGTTCACCTCCGAAACAAGCATTTGCTTCTCTGCCTCCGACATCGTGCCATAGTCGAGCTCCTTCCACACCAAGATCTAGGGAGAAGAAAGCGACCTTTAGGGAACGCACAGAGGCCGGAGCTCCGCAGGAGGAGCAGCGGCTCGCAGCCCCTCCGCCCAGCTCCTCTCCTCACCTTGCCGTCGGCCTTGCGGCGCACCTTCCGACACTTGCCGTAGGAGCCGGCGCCGATGGTGAGCAGCACCTCGTAGTCCTCGGGCCGCCCGGGCATGGCCGCACGACCGCCGCAGCACGGACGAGCCCCGCCGCCGGGCCAGCGCCGTTTAAACGCGCCGCCCCTCCCTCCCATTGGCCAGACTGCTCCGCCCCGCCCACTCCAGCCGCCTTCCCATTGGCTACGCCGCCGTAAACAAGCGACCGCCGGGTCGCGACCGTTACAGACGCCGCGCGAGAGGCATCGCGAGAGGTCCCGGCAGCGGCTGAGGGCGCCGTGAGGTAACGGTGCCGCGGGGTTGGGAGCGGGGAGTGAGGAGGGCCCTTCCGACCCGGGGCAGGCTGCTGTCGTGGGAGATCTCCACAGAGAGGGCTTTCGTATTGAGAAGCGTTTCGAAAATCCTCAGCCTGTTTACAAGGATCGAAATTTGGTTCGGAAAACTATTTTAAAAGAGGTGAGGAAAATTCCCCACGATTCTTCATGGAATTGTACATTGAGTCATGGCAACTTTGCTGTTAAGCCATCTATGAACAGCTGTGTTTAACCATACCCAAGCACCTTCTGAAAAGGAACCAAATCACGTAACGTAGATTGGAAAACATGAATGCATGGCTCCGTACTGAAAGTTGCACCAGTAATTACCATGGTTACAGTAAATGACTCTAATTAACACCACAACATACAGAGTAACGTCACAGACGTTTTGAAGAAAGGAGGCAGATAATGTATAGAGTGACGAAAGAGAGCAGATAAATGAATTGTATGGAATATGTAGATTTTAGAAAACAATGGATGAAGCTAAGACCTTGTCAGTTCATGATTAACAGACAGGTAAGAAGTTTGTGGTAAACATCAGAAAGGTAGATAAGAGTGGTCTGGATGGTTGGGCAAGATTCCAAGACGAAAAGAGCATGCGCCAGGGTAAGAAGGTAA
>JAOEHX010048456.1:0-23150 GCA_025448015.1 Bolborhynchus lineola | reverse complement strand
AATGAATTGCAAAGAAATTTGGAACAGTGCCCCAAAACCAGTCTAAGAATCATGAAAAGCACACAAACCAACATTTTACAATAGTAAAACAAAAAAAAAAACTTAAGATAGATAATTTTACTCTCTAGCAAGCTTAGAGAAAAAACTCCAACAGATTTCTAATGAGCAATGACATGAGTCAGCAAAGTGCCCTTGTCACAAAGGACAATGGTATCCTGGGCTGCATGAGGAAGAGTGCTGCCAGCAGGTCTAGGAAGGTGATCCTTCCCCTCTTCTCAGCACTGGTGACGCCACAGCTGGAGAGAGATCAGCGAAGGGCCACAAACATGATGAAGGAACTGAAGCATCTCTTCTACTAGGAGAGGCTGAGAGAGCTGGGACTCCTCAGCCTGGAGAAGAGAAGGCTTAGGGGGAAACTTATCAATATATACAAATACCTGAAGGGAGGATGCAAAGAGGACAATGCCTGGCTGTTTTCAGTGGTGCCCAATGCCAGAACCAGAGGCAATGGTCACACACTGAAACACAGGAGGTTCTCTCAACGTGAGGAAACACTTTTTTTACAGTGAGTGTGACCAAGCACTGGCTCAGGTTGCTTAGGGAGGATGTGGAGTCTCCATCCTCGGAGATATTCAGAAGCCGCCTGAAAACAGTCCTGGAAAACTGGTCCTGGGTGGCCCTGCTTGAGCAGGAGGAGCTGGACAACGTGACCTGCAGAGGTCCCTCCCAACCTCAACCACTCAGTCTGTGACATGCCACAGGCACACACAATTTCAAACTCTACAGATCAAGCTTGAGCCCCAGATACAAATATACCTGCCAGAAAAGTCAGGAAAGAAAAGGGTGGTAGGATGGAACAATTTAAAAAAAATAGTAATTCACATCGTCCAGCAACTAAATTTAGTCAATTCCCCAGCATAACTGAAGTATGCCAGGAAATTTTGTTTTGATTATGCATGTATAATAACTATTTCTTTGAACTATTTTATTTTTCTTGCTCTCTGATGACTAAAAAGGAAAGCAATAAAAGGTATATAAAAGACTTTGTCCCTATTCTGTCAGGAATTACAAAGAACTAGATCAACTGTCTCCCCAGCCTAAGTAAAAACTGAGAGGACTCACACCTTCCATGTTTGCGGAGAGATGTGTGTCAGATAACACAGCAATGTGAACATAGTGTCCGTTATTGATAAGCTTATAACTACATACAAGGATAATGTTGCACCCCTGCATGGTTGGTTTGCAAGATGTAGCGTATTGATCAGATTCTTGCTGAGTGTGTGTTTTCCATCACAGCACCATCTGGATGCACAGCTGAATGGGGGACACTCCTCCCTGACCACTTTCATTGTGTATCACTAGACTGGGGTTGCCCACAACAGTCCAGATCATGTAATGGCAGAGGTAAGGTAAAAAAGGTTGACTTGGTAACAGGCTGCTCTCAGGTCTCACAAAGCCTGAAAGCGTTGCAGCAGCAGGCATGAATGAAGTGACTCTTACCAATGCAAAAGGGAACCAACAGTGTCACTCTGGATCAAAAGAAGGAACCATTTGACTCCATAGCAGTACTGGAACAGATGCAAAGTGCCACTGAAGTCCAAAAGACGTATTTTTTTATTAACAAAAATTTGCATCATAAGAAATGTTTATAAAACCTCCTCTTGAAAAGAGTATCTGTCTGCTTGAGCACACAAGCAAGCACAGGGAAAAAGAGTGGACAGCAACTGTGTCTCCTTCCAGCCTATCCCTGTCCCTTCTTTCTGAGAAATGGAACATGCAGTTGTCTTAGATGGTATTTAAGAAATCTGAGTCAGGAGCTTAAAACTATGACAACATATAAAGGAATAATTATATATCTTAGTGAGAAAGGAATGTATGAGGGAGGGACACTGTCCAGATGCCAGCACCAGTGAGTAACAGCAAATGGTTCAAACTGGAAGGGCCTTTCCCTTAAAGAACCAGTTGGTCTGCTTTGTTTGGAGGATCCCTGAGCATTTTGCAATTTTCGGTCTCTGCAACAATCTGCTCTGCACTTTCCGTGGATGTCGTCTGATCCATTCTGATCCATCAGCTCCTGCCCCCCTGACCTGTTCCATCCTAGAGCTCTGAGATTCAGAGCTGGAAATGTCACCTGTTTGTTTAATTGTTCGGTAATCATCTCACAGAAGTAAGGTAAAACTTCACAGGATAATCCTGTTTTTATTGTGCTATTATGTACAAATATGCTGCCATTTGGCTGCAAACTCATGCATCTTTACACCATTTTACATCTTCATTTTTCATAGTGTCTGTAAGAGTTAAAAAATTCATCTATGTTTGTCCCTTATAAAAAATGGAAGTTCATCACAAGGATAAAAGTAATAAACCGCTGCAGTCAAAACCTTTCTTCAAATTATCATCAACACATTAGGCGTGGTTTAAGGTTTAAATGACTGCTACTGCAGAACTTGGGACAACACTGTAACATGCACTTCTTTCCTATGCAGAACGAAAAGATTTTTTAAAAAGGCGTGTATTGGAAGTGGAGTTTCTTTTCCCAGCAGTGCATACTGACAGCCTGATTATTGGTTCTTGACTTTAAACACTAAGGTCCTGTAAATGTAACACAAAGTACAACCACACAAAAGTAAACAAACAGAAACATACTAATTTTTCTATAAGTGTTGCCTCTGACCCTCATATATCTCCTTACAACATGGGCACAAGCAAGAAATTAGTTTTCTTTTTCACAACTGCTACAGTAATACTGGTCTTACATTTTTAAAATTTTCTCCATTATGTTCAGTGGTAGATGATCACTTGTTCTTTGAAGTTTTGTGTAAGCAAAAGAGGTACACATATGACCTGATAGCAGTGGCAAACTATTTTTGAGAACTTCATTTTAGATTCTGTTTTCCTATACCTTCAAAAAACATCTGGGAACTGATTTTCTGCCTTTATAGACACCTACCCTTCCACTGGATAGAGTCTCCAGACTCACAGAGTTTGCTTTCCCACCTCTTCAGGCAGATATCACATCTAACTTGCGCACCAATGTGCACTCCAACTGGAGCACCTCTGGAAAGAGACCCTCCTGGTCACTGCTGCAGCCCTGTCTGATGAAGTATTCCTGAACCTCTCTTCATTGTGTATGTTTGATTATCTTTAGATATTTTTCGTAACTACTTACAGGTTTTTGCAAGTAGCTTAATTTCTTGTAAAAACGTAGCAGCTAGACTAAGTATTACTTAGGTTGTTTTTTCCTGCCTCTAAACGGTACAGCCTTGTTTGAGTCTGCTCAACAACTTGGCACTAACAAAACTTACTTCTTTAAATCTAAATCACAATCATCTTAATCATTATCTTTTTCTCAGCTTAGGGTCTTTGATCCCCATTTTAATCTCATTAAATAACCTGTTGCACACATCTTGAATTAGAAATAATTGCCTCTGAAAAACATTTTTTGCATGTTAATTCAGGAGAAAGGTGTGTCCTTCAAGGCAAGAGTTCCTTTAGTTCCTTTATTTCTATTCTAAGTCCATTGTTTCTGTTTTCTTCTTTGAGATAAAAGAGAAAAAAACAAACCCAAAAAACCCTTGAAAAATAAAAAAAAACCCATAAAACCCACACCTTTCCTCAAGTTCCCTGAGCTCTTCTGCTACGTCTCCAGGAGAAAATGTTTCCATAAGATAATGAACATTTGACTGTAACAGGCTATGTGTAACAGGGCTGGAGAAGGTAAGATTGGGAGAAAGAGAGAATTTATGTGGGTCGGCATTATCTACTCCATATAAGCTCTGAGTTTTCCTTCTCTCTGAGAAATGATCTGCAGTTTCCAGATGGGAGTCAGTAGTTATTAGACTGTTCATAGTTATGCATTTGTCGTGGTTTAAGCCCACCTGATAACTCAGAACCATGCAGCCGCTCTCTCACTTCCCCCCCTTCCTCTTTCCAGCTCCAGGAGGGATAGGAAGGAGAATCGAAAGAATGTAAGCCCCACGGGTTGAGATAAGAACAGTCCAGTAACTAAGGTATAACACAAACCACTGCTGCTACCACCAATAGCAATAATGATAAGGGAAATAACAAGGGAAGAGAATACAGTGGCTCACCACACACTGACCAATACCCAGCCCAACCGAGCACTGATCTAACCCTTCTGGGTAACTGCCCCCAGTTTATATAGCGGCCATGACGTGCTGTGGTATGGAATACCTCTTTGGTCAGTTTAGGTGTCCTATCTCTGCTTCCTCCCAGCTTCCCCTCCTCCCTGGCAGAGCATGAGACTCAGAAAGTCCTTGGCCAAACTAAACATTATTGAGCAACAACTGAAAACATCGGTGTTATCAGCGCTGTGCCCAGGGTGAAAGTCAAAAACACAGCACTGCAACAGCTACTAAGAAAGAGAAACAAATGACTGCTACTGCTGAACCCAGGACAGTATTAAACTGAAGGCTGCCCCTTGGAGTGACACCAGAAACTGGTTTTGGTGTTACCGCTTTTGTTATTTCCAATACCTTTGAGAACAACATGTAGAAATACCCATACCTTCAGGCATTCTTCTAAACCATTAATATATTCTTCAGTATCTATTAACCTTATGGTCTCCTTTTCTTTCTAAAGATTTTGTCTGCATTTGCTGTACAAATTATCTCCATCAACTGGAACTTTTTCTATCTATCTTAGCTTCTGGAAAGTAAAATAACTCATGCAAAAAATGATTCTCAACAGAAAAAAATCCCCAAACCACCACTCATACTAGAAAAACCTTAGAGGAACCAGAAAACCCCAAAACACTTTGAGGGCATCTTGTGTAACAAGCCCACTATACAAAAAATGAGAGCACCAGCTAAGTTTCTTTTGTTCTGCTGTACAGAGATTTTGCATCTCTTTTTTTTTTTTTTCCCTTGAAGATGACATATAATATGCTACAATGACATAAAGATTTGATACACTTATAACCAATGCTGTTAATAAAAATATCTTTCTGTCCATGTCCTATCCACAGACATTATCTACATAATGATTTAAATGTCAGTTATTCACCTCTATCTCTGAATACTCACACATATCAACTTAGCGCTGCACAGTTTGAGGGTAGTGAAACTAGTGTATTAGTAAATTTGGTGTCATTTATCTGTTCTCTTTACTACTTTTCCTACATGTGCAGAAGTGAAAAAGATTGGTTTCCCTGGTTAGTCGAGTTTCTTCAGAAATAAAGGTCTTATTTTGGTGCTGGAATAAGAACCTGGGATTGTCTTGGCTGGTGAACCCTGCAGATCCACTCTGACTACAGCTGATTTTCCTTCCACTAACCCACAAAATAAAGCAGTGGAGGTTCTTCGAAGGGATGAGGGAAGCAGGACTTCTCCTTTTTTAGGCTGTCAGGTCCTTTTAAGTCTGGATGAATTTTTGCAGCATGTCACTGTCGCCTCCCCACAAAGAAAGGAAAGTAATCCTAAGAAGGTTTTTCTTTACATATATATATGCAAAAGAGTTTGACAGATGTGGAAGTTAGTTTTTCAGTCATAAGAATCCAGTTTTTCATGATGAGTTAATAGTTTTGGATGGAGTATACTCATTTATTGAAGTGTGGCAAATGAAATCCCTCAGATTTTTGTTTTCACATGAAGTGTGCAAGGATCCTTGCAGATAGGCAGCATTTTGGAGACCGGTAACAGAGAAAATACCTTGTGCAGAACTTTGTATTATCTGCATTACCTTCAGGAAAAAAAGCAAATGCCCATTTATGAATGTCACAGATCTATGTGAAGAAGATGACTGAGGAGACCTTGCTGACAAAAAATGTCTTTCACAAACAACACTTTGAGCTTTGTGCCCTCTGCTCAAAGGTTCTGTGAACTCAGCATTTTCAAAGAAGGGTTCCCCTTCAAGCCAGCCAGTGTATTTTGCAGAGGCCTCAGCTGCCAAAAAGATCAAGACACAAGAAGGGGGATAGCTCTCAAGCCCTTAAAATCAGGCATAGGATTTCAATAGCTGAAGAAAATACCTATGTTCCTAACCTTTCTCTAGAAACGGAACCTCACGCTAACTGGTGGATCACTAGAACCAAAAACCTGTGCTTAAAGAAAAGGATACTTGAAGCTGAAGATTACAATTTAGAATCCTTTTTTTTTTTAATCTGCTAGATGTTGTAGGAAGCAAGCAATGAGATTAGGGTCTCATCTTTTACGGTCTCAGGTTCAAAATGTTAGGGAACAGTGAAAAGCAAGACAAATAGGGCATGCATATGCATATGTGTGTAAAAGCATGAAAATGGGAACTGCTTTAAAAAGGCTCTGCAACTGGGATCACAGAGAAGACCTGCGATAAAACCCCAACCCAACAAAAAGGAGGAAGGGGTGGGAGAAGAAAGAAAGCACTAGCCTAGATGTCAGCGACTGCTTCTCTGCACTGCTAACACAATAGGTCCAATGTTTTCAGTGGACACTGTCAATGTTCTTAGTCTTAAATTAGAGCAAGCAGCTGTTTTAGTGTACAGCTGAGCACGACATAAGCCTGTGCAAAAACCTTCCTCTGCCACATTCTTCTAAGTGGATGAGGGTTGTGTTTTTCCTCCTTCATGTAGAATAATCCTCTTCAAAAGTTCAAAATAATTCTTAAATCACACTTTTAATTCTGCCACTAGAAAGCAACCAAAAGAGTAGGGGAACAACATGACTTATTGGGAAGATGTGTTTATCTCACATCAGAATGTCCACTTTTAAGGCTAGCAACCCTAATAGCATTCCACACATTATCCCTATTCCCTTGAGCCTATGTTTTCTGATGTCAGCAAGCTTAGCAGTTTCCAAAGTCAGTTCTGACAGCAGTGATAGGAAAACCCTACTTCTGGTTCCTACACACTTAGTGTAGGAGTAGTCATGAAGCACGGCAATACCTGTGTGAACCTGCAAAGAAATATACTGCAAGAATTAACTGATCTGGTTTCATAAAATTCTTTGCTGTCCTTGCATGTTAACTGGACTACATGGATTTTTAAAACTGAACCTTTAGAACTGCATAGCCAACACTGGTAAAATCTGAAAATCCTGGTAGAGTTTACATTAAACATCTCTCCACCCTTCAGATTTCATATACTTTTTGGGGCAGCTAGAGGTCGGACAGAGAAACCTGAGAACCTACTGCAACAAAAGACCAACTATTTCCACAGTACCAAAATTATCAAGTTGAAACCATGACACTGATTTGCATGAAAAGGCAGCTGACCGCTATCTCATGACTTATTTTTACACCAAATGAACTCTGAAGCTAACAGACAAAGGCAGATAAATTCCCCTATCTTCCAATTTTCACTTAAAGCTTGTGGAGGTGGAAGAACTCACAGCAGACTAGCCCAGCTCCTTTTCCCTACTGTAGAGAGAAAGAAACAGTGGCCAGGGACAACACTGGCCAAAAAAGAAGACTGACAGTTCCCAGAAAAGCTGCAGCTTCCTGGGTCACAGGGAAGACCCTGCCAATGTGTTTTATCCTCCTGATCCCCTACTGGACTTGCTGCAGTTTTATAACGTTTCTGGATGCATGTAAAACTGGACACAAACCTTTAAATGCAGCCTCATGACTGCTGTGCAGAGTGGAATAATTGCTCCTCCTGACCAGCTCACACTTCCTAATGCAACTCACTATGCACAAGACTCATGTGTAATGTCTTCACCAGACTGCCAAGATAATTTTCAGTGGAGTTGCTACTTGGCCAGCTGGTTCCCTCTCCATACTGATGCTCAAGGTTGTTCTGTCCCAGGTACTGGACACAGCACCTCTCTTTGTTGAACTCCTTGAGGTTTCTGGCAGCCCAGCTCTACAGATTGTGCCAAGGTCCTTGTGAATGGCAGTCCTGCCTCCAGCCAACCCAGTTTCAGAGAACAACAGTTAATTATCCTTTCCAATCAGCTGGTGCATGCATCCTGCAGCTCCTGCAGTTAACTATCTATCTGGTTTGGAAGACGCTGAGATTTTGCAAAATACTGGCAGCACAACTATGATAGCACTGTGAACTGAGGAGAGCTGCTGCTGGACAGCATTTAGATGTATGCTACTGAACTCCCAAACAGAAGAATATGGGACACATAAGGGTTAGACACCTCTATATGAGGCACTAATGCCATAGGCAAAATGCTGAAGAGCATGAAAACCCTCACCAGAATAGCTAGAAGCAAAAGGCCTGTGAACTAGGAAATAAGAAGTGAATCAATAGGGACTAGAAAACAGTTTGTTTTGTAGTCATGAACCTTCTCTCCCATCTGGTATTTATGCTACATACACACACCCAGAGCCACAAGAGCATGTATATATATATATATTTCTACTCTCTGAATTTCAAGGCACACAGGCAGAAACAATCATGTCATCCAGATTTTAAGGGCTGATAAAATATTTCTTTAGACACCTTTCAGACATCTGCAGGCAGTTACCAGAAAAGCTTACTTTTTTAAAAAAATCAGATTGTTTGCCACAAGCATACACAGTTTACACTAACAAAAAAAAAGCTCCCATGATGCGGAGAAAAAATGCTAAGAACAATTGCTAAAGTGCTAGAGAAGAGATTGTTCTGCCTGGTAAAACTTAGTGAACCTGCAGAAGAGTGGATTGCTCAATGGGGCCAGCTACAGCATTACCTGCCAAGTCAGCCACTCTCACAGACTGGGAACTAGCAAGCGTGAGACACAGCCAGTTGGCTTTGGCGGAATATTTATGGAGGATGCAGAGGCTTATTTACTGAATAATCTGGAGACCATCTGGTGGTATCCAGTGACAAGAACATTGAGCTGAAAGTGGAAAAGCCTGAGCTCTATTTCTGGCTCTGCCAACTACTCTCTGTGACCTCCAGTGGCTCAGTTTCCCCATACACAAATTAGACATAAACTCTACTGCTGCCTCTAGGAAATGTTGAGATACCTCAGTAAGGATCATCATTTATTACTATTTTAGGATATCAGTAACCACTTCAGAGTTAACTGTTGGAATATTACTTTGAATACAAGTTTTCCCATATACAAGTCTCAACCCAAGTAGTATATAATTTGGAGTTAAGATGAAAATTTCCGTAGAATTTCGAAACAAGCTGGATAGTTTTCTTAACTATGACATTTCTAAAATAAGAGGTTATGTGCTGTTCCCAACCCCCCCCCTTTTTTTTTGCTTTAGAAGAAAAAGCACATCACTCAGGAGTAGGGAAGATCTATACATCTCTAGATGACTTTCCAGACACCCAGCCTAACGCTCACTACCATAACTGAGCTGACAAAAGGTTAATCTAAAATACTCCCAAATTCTGAACTTGTTACCATCTTGCTGAAGCTTTAAACAAATCATCTATAGGGGAGAGGGGCAACTGAGCAACCAGATCAATACAAGATGTGTTGATTCCCTTCACCACCAACCCACTGTTCAGAAGCCCATGACTTTCTGACTGATAGCAGTCCTTGTATTCTTAGATAACTGCTAGATAGTTTTCTTTTCCCCAAACTCCATTAAAAATTTACCATGGACATAATGTAAAATCACCCCTGAGGGGGAATAAGGATAAAAATCCCATCAAAGAACAGTTGCTCTTTGAGAAAAATCTCCGGATGACAAAAAACTACCACTAAGCTGGATCTTAATTGAAGTAAAACAAGAAAACTGCTGCTGCAAGCAAAACCTGCTTATCAATACTGAAAGAGTTCTGTTGGATTCTCCCATAGATGATAACATAGTGTAAGGAGAGAGCTTCTGCCTACAAGGAGGATTCCCATGCAAACAGAGCCCAAACGCCTACCACCTTCTTCTCACAGAACTGGTCATCCTGGTCTAATCTCCTTAAGTCATCTGGTGTCTCGCTGGGGAACTGCTATCTAGGACAAAGAAATCTGCAGGGATGCTGGAAAGAATGGAAAGTGACTCTTGTGACTGAGTGCACCAGGGCTGGGCTGCTCAGGACAATGATAATGAAGTGGAAGAGATCTATTTTTAATGGGGGAGCAGGAAAGAGGAAAAAAGGTAGCAGGAGGACCAGACCTCCTTTGGTGGGGCGGGAAAGGAAAAGAGAGAGGAAGGAAGAAATGCACTTCTCTTCACAGATACATGGGTCAATAACTAAACATGCAACAATGAAGTTTAAATTTAAACACTGAGTTATTTTTCAACAATGCTCCCTGCATATGATAGTTCCAAACTATGACCTTTCTTTGCTGATGCTGGAAGAGACCCAAGATATTTCAGGAAGAAGTTGGGTCTTCAGGTAAGTAGATTAACTTTTATGTAGTACGTAAGATTTTCCAGACAATGTGTGGATTGGAAAAAGGCTTCTGTCGACATCCATGTTTCTTAGGAAGTGGAATAAAAATAGTCAGAGGCTGTAGCAACTAAACTGAGTCCTGGAAAGCCAGGACTAGACTTCCAAAATAAAGATAATGAATACCGTTAGGAAAACATTTAAATGGAAAAATTATATGAATTTATAAAATGAATTTGTTTTCTTGTACCACAGAGTATGATTCTGAGTCTGTATGATACTACCTATGATAGTAGTATCGTATCAGCCTGTATGACACTATGTGTTTTACAATGTTTTGCATTCCTGCAGTCTTGCACGTAGATTAAGAAAGTATGGCAGGGTACACTTACAAACTATTTAGGCAGCTTCACAATTCAACCAACCCTGCTGATAGGTTAACAGGAAGGGGGAAAGTCCTTTATTATTCACTCAGTGGGCTGAAAAAAACACTGTATGAACTAGAAGGAACATCATTAAGAGGTTAGTAGAGACAGGCAATTTTTTCTTCAGTCACCTGCTTGCCTGTATTTTTTTTCTCAAGGACTTTTAAAATTCACATTTTAAAGTCTGTTTATCCTAATGTATTTTGTATACATTACAGTAAGATTAAATTAAGGAAGATGACAGTCTTTCAACCTATCTATTTTCTACTCTGCTAAACTAAGACTAGTGAAGTGTTTTTTTGTTGACTGGTTGGATGTGTAAATACATCCCCACATTTTGTGAAATGATCCTGTACGACCTCCCTATATGACAAATGCTACAAACCACTGTCATTTACTCTTGATATAGTATAAAGGCCCAGACATACAAGAAGCACACTTTTCCTTTTCCCATCTCTCAGGTTCAGTTGAAATTTCAGTGTCTGTCTTGAAAACCTAAACCACTCCAAATATAAGCCAGTAACAGTACTGAATAAACACTCTCAGCTGTTATCTTCAGATTCTCGTATTTTAAATCAAGATTTTCACTTACATAGCTATACTGAACATCTTTAGAATAAGGTTTGCCCTAGGACTGTGCTATGAAAACTGAAATTATACCTGCAGCAAAAGCTGCATGAAGAGCTGTCATGTTTGAGGAAAGCATACCTTTATACTATCTAGCTATGAACTGAATAATCTCATCTCAAAATTCATTACGTGTTAAGTAATCTGAAAAGCACTATACTGCTCGTGTCTTATCTGCAGTAAGGAAAAGCAGAGCTCTGTTGTAATTCACTGAACCTCAGCGATATCTTATTACATTTATATTTGTAAAACAGCTATTTACTTTCCCAGACAGAAGAGCAACCTAGTACTACAAAATGAAAAAAAAAAAAAAAAACCCAAAGTTACTAATGTAATAATTCAGGCACCAAACCAAGCATTTATAGACCATTCAATATACTAAAAATATCAAACTGTCATTTCCATGCAGGATGGAAGTTTTAAACCGTTCCTACTGTCAGGAACAATCTTTCTGTAAATTCCCCTCCAGCGACACCAACTTTCCCCTACTTTTAATTGCATAGCATGAAAATGATGGCTATGCAACCCTGTATTCTGTGCCTGCACAATCATTTTGGCCAGCCTAGGACAATGATGAATTCATACTGTATGAAACAGACCATGACAGTGTATCTTTTCTTGGATGAAAATGGAGCTCGGCATTGGAGTAAATGCTGGAGTAAATTGATTGGTTCTTGATGCCATTAAGGTCACTGGCAGATTTGTCAGTGGCTTCAGAAGAGCCAGCCTTCCAAGTAAAAGGCATGAATGGATGAACTGCACCTCAGCTGAATTATTTTTCAAATGATAACTTGAAGCATGTCCATTTAGCCATTAAGCTCTGCCTAATTTAGAACAGTCATTGAAGGTTATTTTTGTTTTAACATACCGTCAGATCTCATGTTTTCCATATTTTGTAGTAACAACTTTCCACAACAGCTATGTGCTTTCACTGTTACATTCATTTTATGAATCACATGAAAAAGGAACATTTTTAACCAGCAGCACACACTTCAAGTGAACGTTTTATGTAGACGTACATGTCAAGAACTACTTAATGACATTCAGATAAACTCATAAACTTGGAAATGTAATGTAAGTTGCTACAAGTTTTACATTCTTTCAGTTTTTAATATATGTTCAAAAGGATACCCAATTAAAATGTAGTTAATTTGTAAATTTATAAAACTAGTTAAGAATGCTGTAATTTTTCTATTTCAAAAGTTGTTCTTCTCTTTAGTGACTGTATTCTAAAGGTTGTTGACTGCTGAGGGGACCTTCAAATGGAGGCAGTCACTCAAAATCTCACTGGAACTGGTGATGCTACACACCAGCCCCAAACCATATGCTATTCTCCAGCAATTCATACTCTTTATATTTAAGATACTGAAGTTGTAAGACAGGAACTTTGAATAAGGCATAGGATATAAAATATCTTCTTCCACAGTTTGCTCCAGGAAATTTTCTTCTGCAGCTAAAAAATAGTTATAAATTATTTTTATATAAACTATTCCCCCTCTAATTAGCCATGCAAAGTTTAGATTTACATATACTTGTGAAAATCAGTACTGCACACTGTGTACAATTGGGAGGACAGAAATCAAGGTGTATTATGTTTGACTGAAGCAGGCTAGTGGAAAAATCCCTAATAAAAAAATCAAAGGACTGAAACAAAACCATAACTAATCAATACAACAAATGTCTGGCAAGTTGTTAAAAAGAGCAGAGAGATACATTAACAAAGATGACACAACATCCACTTTTACATGGAACACTATTTGGAAGACACTGTACATCTAGCCAAGACAGGCTCAGGTAGCAATACACTGAGGCAATGCTGCACTCTACATCCTGCACCATCCATCACCCCACTGATTGGTTTACAAGAATTCATTTACTTGAACTTTTTATGAGCAGTGTATCTTCCATTCTCCTTGAGGAGAAAGCTTTATCTGTAGTCATAAGCATAAAATGTGACCATACGCATAAAATGCAAATGTTACATTTAAATTTCAGTTGTAGACTAACTTATTAAACTGTTTAAGCCCTACTGCAACACATGATGCCTCCTTAGCTTGGTTTCCAAAGGAAAAGAAACCTATGCTTGTCATATTACCTGTCTGACAATCAACCATGCTGTCTATCTAACTATGCAAGATATTGGCCAATTCCAACCAAATGCTGCAAAAAGGCAGAGGACTCAAAGTCTAACAAGACCACTGTCGGTGGGAGGAAGGAATGGGTTTAACACCTTTCTACTGAAGGGAAGTTTCACCATGATCTCAACTGGTTTTGCTGGATTAGCTGCTGACCTACTCACCAAAAGGTGCCCTGACATGCACTGCCTCTTGCCCAGCTGGAATGAGACTGAGGCCACTCTGAGGAAAACCAAACAAAAGGAAGCCTGAAGGAGAAACGGGTTACATGTTGCCACTGGAGAAGTAGGTTGCACATCTACAATCCATCCACAGGCAACCAGAATTTATTAGCTCCCTTACTTACAGAACAAATTCCAATTTACAGGACTAAGAACATCACTTAACGTTCTTGGTGAAGATCCAAAGTGCATTATGACAGGCATATACCCCATAATGCTTCGTCTAAGAAGAAAGGCAGGAGTAGGAATGAAGGAAACAAGATTAAGTTACTTGCTGAAATTACACAAGAGATCAGTGCTGACTGCCAGAATATGCTTTTTTTTCCAATTGGGGATCAAACTACTAAGGGAAACTAACTCAAATGCTAGTATTATGTACCAAGGGTGGCAATATGGAATTATGTTAGCTCATTTGTATAACATTAGTATACAGGTATATTGAGTGACTTTTTAATATATTAAAATGATATTATATAATATATACTATGTAAAACCTCCAGAACCCTTCTCCGAAATGTAAGAAACTTTTATGATGACCACCATCACAGTAATTCCATATAACAAATTTAAGATACAAACCTCAGCTTTGTTAGCAGCTTCTGCAAGCTCAGAATGTAACTGTTAGGGCTGGCTATTTAACAGAAAGTTCTGTAATCAAAGACATAAACAACATGGCAGTTCAAGATGAAGTCAAAATTGGATTTAAATTGGATTTCTAAACTGAATTACCACCAGAGATATACCAGACTTACTGCCATGCTTTAAAATGTTTTAAAACTGCTTTCATGGCAGCAAACATTTTTTAACTTGAGGGAATGTCCCCATCCCATGACAACAAGTCTTTGTTTTAGAGGGTGTTCGTTTTGAGACATTTATTTCCATCTTACCCTCAAAAGTCAATTCATACAGATAATCAGAAGTTAAAATTTATTTGAATCCTAATGAACATAGCTTGCTACCACCACCTGCTACCAGGCACTAACATTTTCAAGAGAAATGGTGAGTGAAAATCAAAAGGGTCAAACAGGGAAATGACAAAAAGAGCTGCCTAATCTACAGAACAGAACACCTATTAATTTTGAAGCTTACAATTGCATTTAGAGGAAAGTTACAGCAAGAAGTTATTGAGTTTCATATTATATTTAAGGGTATCAGCTAATAGCAACCTTTTTCTTGGGGTTTTTTTTTGACACACAATATGTAAAACGGCATTTTTAAAATTTACCTACTAGACAAGTGTAATTTCTAGACTAACTACAAGCATGACTGGTTCTGTAAATCTGGATGCTATTTTTTCCCCTAGTATCTCTGCCTGCTGTTTGTCTACTATTAAGCTCTTTATTATTTTTTTATACATTTTGATACTTTTACATAGACACGGGCCACGCTTCTAGCTCCTAAATGACCTGCAGTGCAATTTACTGTAGTGTGTACTGTACAAAGTTCTTTGGTATCCACAGGAACAGTTAGCAACCGATGTGAACTTCCTTCCCTAAAGAGCTTGTTTTGAATAACAAACTAGTCCAGGGGGAAATACATTATCTTGTCTAATCAAATGTTCAAGTGAGGCTCATTTCATTCCAGGGCTTTACTATGTGTTGTGGAAATGTGTGTGACACTGACCTTTAATTAAATCTCAACCTAAAAGGAAGATAGTAAAAGCTTAGCAGCCCAGACTGCACATATGACTTTAAAGCCACACTTAAATGGTTTAAAGAATTCATCAAAATCTCATGTTTTTTAGTGAACGTGTTCTCTAAGATATTTGCTTTCACTTAATCTATATAAAAGAGTTTTTGCAAGTACCAGTAGCAATTTGGTTTTACTTTGTACAGTTTTAAAATACATATGTTAAGCATACCATCTGACATATAGTTTGTATTATCAACATGCTTCCTTTTATCCAAGCATATTTATTCAGTGCTTTTTATTAGCTAAAAATGTTCCACACTGAGGAATATGTACTTTAGACAGAAAACAAGTCAACAGGACTGTATCAAATACATGCAGAGCAAAAGATCATTTTTCATGTCAGAGAGCTTGTGTCAGGTAAAAATATAACTTGACCTCTCATGACGTGAGGTGGCATAAAGCAGAAACAACTAATTCATACCCAAAGGCCTTCTGCTGAGAAGACACCTTTGGAGGAGTCTCCTGCCCAGGTCCTACCAGGGAAGAAAATGACAAGTTAAGGACAGGGAGGAAAGAGGACACTAAGGGAGGTATTGGGTCCCCTTTGCCTCTACCATCCAACATCAGATGCCCCTAGACAGGAGAAGAAAGGATCTAGCACACCCATGGAAAGTTGGGAAAGCAGAGAAGTAAAATCTGCTGATACTGTGAAGAGCACTAATAAAAAAGGAAATACTCCGATAAATTATTCAAATATGCAGTGCTTATTATGTGTATCCATGAAAAAAAAATTCTATATAATTCCTGTGGTTAAACAGGTATTGATACGTAGATTTCTGCCACTTCTTTCAGGCAACAAATGACTTTGTAAATATAGTAAGCACTATAATAACATCTCAAACCCTGGTTCAATACTCAGATGTTACTATACTTTTACTGTACTGGTCAAATACTGTTTTTCTAATCAACACTTTACACATGTGCATAAGGTATAGATGTCTTGGTAAATCAGAATGTTATCTCTTATACCCCAAACAAAACGGTTGTCTTGCATCCCTTGAATATTCTCTGGTTGTAACATGAGGAGTCACAAGTTCGAGGTAGATAAACTTCCCAGTGCACCAAAGCTGTATGTTTAAAAATACACACATTTAAAAAAATCTCTTAAAAATTGAGTGATTCAGTTCTAAGTTCTAGTTGGCCACAGAAGTTAATTCTAAGTTGGCTGGCTTTAAATCACCTTTTCTGTCTGCCACTTTGCAAACCCTCTTGGAAACTTATTCTGATCTTAAAATAATAAAAATCATCACAAAATCTGCTTAAATTAAACCTTTAATTTTCAGTTAAATGTAAATTCTTATTTTGGCACTTACTTTGAAGAATAAAGTAATGACATTGACTCCTATTTATATATCATTGTACCAGTTTTGAACATAGTTTCGTATATTTATGTTTCAGATCATTTGTATTTATAGACACAGATGGGGTAGTTTTATTCTAAACTAAAGATGCTTTGATTATTATTACATTTTTTGTTTTTTCTTTTTTTTTTTTTTTTTTAAGCAAACCTGGTTACAAATGTGCTCATGTCAATATTTTGCCTCACATAATAAAAAATAGAGTGAGCTTCCTTTCCCCGTGTCTCTTTACATGCTCAGGAAACATCGCTGGGACATTTTCCTTGCGATAACAGAGCATTCAGATTGTAGAGGAGCGAACATGGAAACTGAGGTGAAGAATGGCAGCAATACAATTCAAAACAAATTACGAATACTGTTAGATGCAGAAAAGCATTCGGCTTGCCTCCACAGTATTTGCTATTCAAGCACTCAGCCAAGACGGAGTCTGTATTTTTGTTCGATGGATATATTCTCTTTCCACTTTTTCAGGTTACATAAATCCACATTGAAATGCAAAAGAGGTTTTATTTCTTCCTCTCCTTTCTCCTCCATGAAAAAGTATATGAAATAATTTTATGCTTGAGCTAATACAAGCACAGATACTACAGGTTGTATTTTAACATTTTCAGGAGGAGTTAAAAAGTTCAACTGAAAAGCTTCACTTGACTTTATGAAGACAAACCATTAGAGCATATCATATTTGCTCTCGATTCCTCTTCTAAACCATACAATTTAGCTTAGCTAAACTCTGAACTGACCCTCAGGCTTTTAAAGTGTATGTGTTAGACACAAGTGTGCCTCTACTATAACACCTCATAGCTCTTGAAACTTCAGGAGTTTCACTGTTGAGCATGTGTAAAATGGCCTCGCTCTTTTTGAATCTCCTATTGAAATCAACTTCCTCTCTACCCAGCCATAGGCTCCCTCATATGTTATCAGATAAGATGAGAAATGAGTTGATTACTCTTTATTTGCAGAAGCCTCTCCTAGCTTACAGAAAGAAAACCATCATGTGTTCTGGCAAGAAAGGCAATGTGTTCTCTCCCACTTACTATGGCATAACTAGAAAAATTAAATAATGGCTGATAGCGGATCTATCACATAAGGCAAAACTTGACCTGAAAAACAGCCATGATCCACCACGATCCATTTTTTATTTTAGTTAATCTATTTAAAACCAAACCAGCGTAGTGATGATCGGGATAAGTCAGAAAGCAATCCCTCCTGGAAATGGCTCCTTAAACCTAAAATTGAGAAAGCTTCTACAAGGTTACACAAGAGGGTTTTCTATCCCACTATCTTTTTTTCAGCAGGAGATGCCCAACAACAGCCGAGCAAGGACAGGACGAAAATATATAACAAAATCTGTCCCCCAACAGTCTTCCAAGACTTCTCCAAATCTTGAGCCAAACAGGGGTTCTACATAATCAGGAGCTGTCAGCTGACTTCTGTTTTGTGAAGTCATTCCATCTCCCCCAAAGGCCACACAAACTATATAAAATGGCTTAAATTCGACATACTGTCTCTGACATGACATGCACTGGAAAAATGACCCATGCTCACTTTACAACCACAGGAACACTATTATGCTGGCTCATCCAATACCATGGGAACACATAAACGGAATTTAAACATATACACCTATAGGTATCCTCTCCTGCCATGTCTTTTGTGGTCCAGTGACTGTTCATGGGATTTCTGCATATGTATCTAGCATGTTTTCAAGAAAAAGAAAATATAGTAATAGAGAGGAAGTAGCTTGCAGTTACAAAAAAAGCGAAGAGAGAAGAGTTTTGTTACGTGACATTCAAACAACTATGAAGTCTTCTGTATACTGGAGTTCATGCGAGTTGATTGCTTCCAAAATGCATCAGACTAAGCCTTAAAATTTCAATTCAGTTTAGGAATAACTGCAGTGAATGTAGCTGTGTTTACTTATGCAAAAGGGCAATGGTGAGCAAGATAGATCTGTTCTTATGCCACCTAACGTCTGCAAGAAATGTTGGACTTCACATCAGAAAAAGTGAAACCAAGACACTACTGGGTTTCTTCTAACACACGGATTTCCAGTGGCTTTCATTCTGACCATAATCTGTGGCTGTGGATACAGAGGTTGAGGAAGTAAGCCTGCTTGTTTAGATTAGCCCACTATATAATGTCTTCCCATTATGTCCTACTGCTTGGTCCCATCTCTGTTTTCTTCTTCCCCATTTTGTGTCACCCACCCTCAGTTAAAACCATAGAAACAACCCACACTAAAAATAACCCCTCCCTCCACCTCATCTGGTCAAGCCAAACAACTTTGCCAGGACACAGCTGATGGCACAGTGCAGGCATAAAAATGAGAAAGCAGAGTGGATAATGATGGGGGAGTGCTAGAGGAAGAGAAGGATGATGGCTTAGCCTAGCAGCACTGCTGGAATAAATGCACACAAAACTATGCAGTAAGTGCTAGTTAGAATGCATTCTTAGAGCAGCAATATAATTCAAAGACTGATAATTTGCTTAAAATGTAAAAACTGGGGAGAAAAAGAATTGATGTAGGGAGAAGAAAAAGGTATCAAATAAACAGAAGCATCTCAAAAAAGTAAATGAATTATAATGTCAGCCAGTGAGTAAAATGCCCTCAAGTCCATCAGGTCCCAACAAGAACCCACTCTTAATAACACTAGTAGAATTTGCCCAGAAATAGTATGCATTGACCCAACTCATCCAGTCTGTAAGTACAGCAAACAAAGAGTGTCTGGAGAGAAGGAGCTCTTTTACTAGAAGCAAATGCTTGGAATTCCCTCAGTAGTCAAGTTGTCAGAGTCAAGGATTTTTCCTGACTACATCCTCAAATTCCATAGAGCAGCCCTTCACAAACTGATTAATAAACATTCTGTTTTAAATTTCCCTTTTGGTGTCTGGAAGCATTCATAGCTGTATGTTCTTACAAAAAAAAATAACCACCTAATTATACTATTTGCAAGGTTTTCTTTGTTGTTGATTGTATTCTGGAAAGAGAAAAAGGAAATGAAAAGAAAACTTTGATTTACTTCATACTTTTTATCTCTGTGTTTCCCCCAGGATCCAAAACCCTAAAATTCAGGTATGTTCACATCTATCAAGTAAGCAAGGATCAGGAATCGTATTAGCATGACATTTGGCTGTACTTATAAATGCACCACTCCTAATGATTACAGAACCAGAAAACAAGATATGTCTTTCAATGCCATCATCCTTTAAGTCAACAATATTCCAAGGTGCATTTCAGCATTATTTCCCTCTAAATCCACTCCTTCAGTTAAGTAAGGACTACCTCTAATGAGAAAATGAAACGGGAATCATTTCTGCTCTCCAAAGAATTTGTTATCATGGGCAAGAAAACTAGTAAAATCTGACTCCCTATGATCTGTGTCCACAGTTCTTTTAACCTCTCACTAGCAAAATCACCAGCTTTGCCATAACTCTCTTCCCAAGCCCCTCTGAAGAAAGGAAATGCACAACACACATCTCCAAAAAGCCTGTAGACTGCCTAGTGATGGTACTTTTTACAGGTCTCACACATGTACTTCCTTGCTGGGGAGCTGTTACCAACACGTTGAAGCTCACCTGCCATCCTTCACCTGGAGAACTTTCCCTCTAATGCCACAAACTTGAGAAACTTTTATTCGTCAAATCCTCTTTGCATTTCCACATGCTCGAGGGCTGACAGCTAACAACCTATGGACTGCACTTTTTTCATCCCACTGTTAGCCAGCAGATGGTCTAGTTCTTAAATAGATTAGACTCTTGTGCAGAAATAGAAAAAGTCTAATACTTAAATACACAAATTTTTGTCAGTGCAAACATGTGAAAACAAAAACTCCTGCTTGCTGCTTTTAATTAAAAATACCTGAAGGTATGCTCTTTGCTCCTTTGAGCCTTTAGAGATAAAACTGCTGACAGAATTACAGCCCCCAGACATTTTTTTCCACTTTTAGGAGACAAGACATTAGGCTCGATTAGATGTGGATAAAATTCTTCTCCAGAAGAACGGAATCATCTGCATCTTGCCAGGGTTTAGATTTAAAACAATCAATACATGGAAGCACAAGATAGTTTTACATACTCTATATTACAGTCTGCTACACTGTATGAATAGCACCCTGGAAGAACGTGCAATATTTAAAAGAAATAGTCATATCCATTTAGACAACAAGGCCACGACAATTCAGGTAGATCACTAACGAATTATCTAGATTAATTCAAGACATCATTACAGAAGCTTCAGCTTTGGAAAAGAAATCCCCAGGGGTTTTCAACCAACATGCCCATAGGACTTCAGCAAACAGAGTAACAAATGTGAAAGACCAACTGATAGGACCTTGCATCTTCCAAAGTTTTCCAGATTTTCAGATGTTTTTTATTTGAGTATGAGTTGATTCATGTCACTGAAAGTACAAGCTTAAATGCCTGTAGCTGGGCATTTGTATCTCAGTGTATTTGCAAGACTGTGATCCTTAAACTCACTGTTGTAGAATATCCCAAACATGTGGACTGCCATACAACACAGAAGAGAGGAATTCTCTCCTCAAGTTCATTTCCTCCCTCTGAAAAAGACAGGCAAGAATATGTAATTACATCTTTTGAAATACTAAAAATCATATTCAGCTCCCTTTCCCCTTCAACTTCGAGCACTCACTTTTCCAGTAAACATACCCAGTTTTCTTTGTCTCTTCTTACTCTTGGTGCTCTCCTCTGGACTCCATTTGTGTATTTTTTTAAGTTCAGTTCCAAAACTAGACACAATACCCTAGCTGAAGACTCAACAGTGCCAAACAGAATGGCATAATTACTTCATGTTGTTTAGTGCAACAGCCTTGTTAATGTATCCCAGAATGAGTTAATTCATTGCTTGTGGTCCATTACTATAACAAAGAATTTTTCCTGCACTACAAGCATTTTTTTGGCATCCTGTATCCCCTTCCATTCCCTTCCCTAGAGACTCTTGTTTATTCCTGAGAGGCTGCTAGAAGGGGATGACTGGTTGGCCTGTTGGAGACAACCATGTTTGACAGACTTAAAGGCGCATATTTAGTATTACTGAGATCCTATAGCAACTTGTTCTTAATTCTTTGTACTGTTAAAATAGCTGAAAAGTGAAACAGACTGAAGTATTCTCTTTGAAGCGTACGAGACACAACTGACAGAAAAAATATGAGGAACAGAGGTAGAGGTTTAAAAATGAAGAAAAGCCAATACAAAAAAATAATAGTAAAAAGATGCCTTCTTACTATTTTTGCTCCTTTAATCATAATCTACAACTCTTTTTCCCACAAACCACAAGTGCTGAATCATGTAAGACCTAAACTGACACAAAAATAACAAAATTCTGCTACTGGCAGCATTTCCCCGGGGAGATAAAAAAGTTCGAAACATTTTCTCTTAGTGACATATAGCATTAAGAACTGCCAGGGAGAAAAGATGGTATTTCGGTATTTTTAAACATTTTATTCCTCTAATGAGAAGGGTTCCAAACAATGGTTATCTTTTCTGCTAAATCAGGCAATCTGTAATGGACGATTAAGGAACAACTCGCAGATTTGAAAGCATAAATATCCTTTGTGGTACTGTAAACATTGCCTCTCCAAAATCAGACTGAAAACCAAATTTCTCTTCCAGTTTAAGAACAAAAATAAAGTGTGTTCTCCTTCAGCATGGAAGAAAATATTAGTCATGGTAGATTATTTAAAAAATGCCTTTTCTTAAGGGATACACGGCAGCATAGCAAATGAGAAGACATGTCATTACATGTGAAAGAGTAAAAAATTGAATGCAGTGGAGCTTTGGAACAAGCTACTCCAAATGTATGACAAATCTGAAAATATCAGACCTGATAATCAAGATAATTGTCATTAATAGAACGCTTTGGGCTCTGCTAATATCAGTATAGAGTCTTTCGTGCATATTCCTCTTACCCAAAACTGTGTTCGAGTTCCCTGAGAATGCGAAAATAATCTAGTACAATTCTATAAAGGTATCAACCTGGTGTCCAAAACCAAGCAAAAAATGTTAGGAATTATCAGAAAAAGGCTAGAGAATGAAAACAGAGTACTACTATATCTATCTGCAATGTTACTATACCTTGAATACTGTGTGCCATTCAAGTCTCTCTTTGCAAAGAAGATCTAGTAGAACTAGAAGATACATGGAAGGGCAACAAGAATGAACAAAGATATGGAATAAGACCTTTGAGAGAACCAGGTAAATAGACTCTGTGGCAAGATAAATATCTGGAGGGATATGATATACTGTAAGAAATGCAATGTAGAAAAGAAGAAATATTTCTAATGGACAAACCAGGGGAGACCAGTGGGTAGCAGGTGTGGGGGAGGAGGGGAGGAAAGAAAAAAAAAATCAATCAAGTGGCACTTCCTCATGCAATGCATATTTCAACTGCAGAACTCACTGCCATAACTGAAAGTTCACACAGGCTTGAAGGGAAAGAAAAAAAGAAAAAAAACCTCAGCCAA